>JAJMBN010000095.1:0-60771 GCA_030572735.1 Sugiyamaella mastotermitis
TCTTGGGTATAGCCATATGCTTACAATTAGTGCACCGTAGTTAAGCATTTAACTGCGGCCAGTCACCAAAAATGCACCCCACAAAATAGACTGTCTGAAAGGATTTTATCATAAACTTAATTATAAGTTCAGATCCTAACCTAGTCCTCTTTACCTAAATTTAACCTTGGAAAGATCCCATAATCATTATGAAGACTATATAGTAGTATATAAGTATATAATATGATGATATAGTATCATAAGATTTTTTTAAGCAGATCGATCAGGAATGAAATTATTAGTATTCTTAGTATATTTGACATTTTGTTCGGGTTCAATTCACAGCGCAGTTGTAAGTGTTTGATTCTAAAATATAGGTTTTCAGGACCAAATTCTGATATACCAGCCCACCAATGATACTTCTGATGAAAATGACTTAGTAAAGATATCATCAAATGTACGTTTTATCGGTGATAGCAATTACCAACACCGCGATAATTCTCTCAGGAATATGGATGTTCCAGAATTACTTGACTATAACTCTAATGGAGAGAATGTTTATTACATTGAAAATAATTTCCCAGAAAGTCACAGACAAATTGTTTATCATGACAGACCGCACGATGCTAATATCATTTTAGATCCTGCAAACAATTGGAATGGAAGATGGATAAAAGAGCCAATATTTGAATCTAATAGTCCTCTTAATGACTATGCAGGACAGCAAGATGCTTATGAAGAACATTTGTATAACTTGGACAATCAGCCTGGGATAGTCTATGAGATTCCCAGTTATAGATATCAAGACGAGTTTCAGAGTGAGTATGATAGCCCAAAATTTTCAGACGACCAAACGACAAGAAATAATTTGTTGTATTATTATCGTCCTGTTGATTCTGCACCTCAAGGTAATGCTCGTTGGGTGAAAATAATGCCCGACAGGCATATAGAGCACAGCTATTATCAAATGAGTGATAACAATTACAATAAAGATGCTGCTAAGTACCAAGAAATACCACATCTAAATTTACCAGAGGAAAGAAATACAAATTATGACGAGCTCGGTGAAGTTGGGGTTCTTGAGCAAGAGCAAGACAGTGATGAGACAGAAAATGATGACGACGACATCGACGAGGATATCGAAGTTGAAGAGATCGACGAATCCGAATCAACTCACAAAACCACTCTTCTCTCAAAACTTCGTGAAAAACTTGGGTTTGTTAGTGTATTATCAATTGATGAAGATAAGGAAGATGTACCTTTGGGTCGCCGAGCAAATACTTCCAATGAGTCAGATTTCGTTATGGTAGCTGCAATGTACGCCCCTCAGAACACTATAGATGAAAGTACAATACTACAAGAGATACCAATAGAGACAAGTACAGTAACAAAAGTATTGACATATTATCAGATTGGTACTACAATAGCAGCACCATGGGAAATAGACCAACTTCTTACAACAGAGAGTCTTCAACTCTCATCTACGAAGATTGAAATAACGACATCAGCAGAACCATCTGCCACTATGGCTGGGATCATTAACGAGAAAGAAAATGTTTACTATGATGAAGATGAGGAAAGGTATTTATCTCCCGAAGAATTAAAAATTAAATTGAAATCAGAAGAAGAATTGAGTCGTCGTAAATCAATTATTGCTTCTGAAAGACGAGAAAAAGCCAGGAAATCCTCTCTATCACTTGCTTTGGCAACTAAAAGTCAACAAACTTCACTACAAGTAACTGGATATCTACCACATTCTACTGATAGCCAAAGCGCTGCAGTACGACCTTCAACTAGTGAATTAACATCGAATGGAGGCTCTATACCTCTTCAAAGGCTTTGTATCGCCCTATGTAATCTGGGAGCATTCTTGATATTTCTAGTTTAAGTTATTATGAAATCGAGTATATCTATATTATATGTCTAAATATGTAGTAGAAATAATTAATTACAAGGTTACTTATTTACCAACAGTCTTTGCAGCTTCCATATCATCCATAGAAGCCAAAGTAATGTTAACAGCATCTTCCAAACTAGTTTGAGGTTTGTATCCGAGAACAGTCTTAGCCTTGGTGATATCATAATATCTAATCGCACAAGCAGTCTTGACTCTGAATGCCGTAAGCCCAGGTTCTTTGCCTAATAGTTTTGAGAAGAATTCCGATATATGACCAATAACCACACCCACACTCTTGGGGATAACAAAAGGATTTTCAGCTACCAAACCATCATATTTCCAAACCAATTTACCTAAAGACCAGAAAAAGATAGGCGAGTCGTTGGTGACTAAGAAGCATTCACCTCCAACCTTATCGACTTCAGTAGGAGATAAAATCTTTTGAGCAGCTAAAACGTGGGCATAAGCAACATTTCCAACGTAAGTAACATCAAATAAGTTCAAATTATCACCTAATTGAATCTTGTGTTGACCTCTTTGACCCATTTGTCGTAAAGGTGGGATCATTTGTCTGTCACCAGGACCAAAAATACCAGCAGGACGGATAGCAGTAGTTCTAAACCGGGGGTTATCAGCCTTTAAAACCATCTCTTCAGCCAATTGCTTGGTGAGATTATAAGCATCCATAGCGACATCTGGATATGGGAACGATTCATTGGCATTATATAAGTCTTCACCATTAAAGAGCACACCAGCAGAAGATGTGTAAACGAGGGCAGGTACCTTTAATTTTTCACAGCAATCAATCAAGTTCTTCGTTCCTTCAACATTAACTTTATGATATATTTTAGGACCCATTCCATGGACAGGTGATGCAGAGTGGACAACAACTTGAGGCTTCAATTTTCCAATAACCTCAGAAACGTCTCCCTCTGAAGTCAAGTCTCCTACATGGACAGTGATTTTTTCAGGGTCAAACTTATAATATTTGGGAGATATGGTGGGTAAAGGACGGATATCAAACACATCAATCTTTGGACGAGGATTGAGAGACCAGAATTGATCAATCAAGTGAAGACCAAGAAATCCACAACCTCCAACAAGCAAAACAGATTCAATATTTGACATGGTAGAACTCGTTTGAGTAAAGGTCTGACGTGAACGGTTTGAATTGACATATCAGTATCCAAGTTCCCAACCCAAGATCAGGCCCTAACCATTAACTGCGGTGAAAATGTATTAATATTATGAAAATATACAGGAATTTATTTTAATGAACAATAAATATATAATTAGAAAGTAAATACTTTTGATTTCAGAATTTCCATAGACTTAATCTCATCAGAGGTAGGCTCATAAGGCTTGACTGAAGGGGTGATAATAGGGAACTCAAATACTGATTTCTGGATAATGCTTAACTCTGATGATGTTGGCTCTGTAGTTTCAACTACTGGAGTAGCAGCTAATTCTAATGGATTAGAGAGCACTACTGAAGTTGAGGACGATTCCTGTTGAATAGGGAAAAGAGGCTTGGAAGGAGATACAAGGGTAACTTCGCGCTGAGGAGCAGGTGAGAATACTGATTTCTTAGCATTATCTTGGACAGTTGTAGCACTGAATGAAAACAAACGAGGTGGGGTGCCACTAGTCTCAATAGAGGTCTTATTTTGAACTGGTACAACTGGTTCGTCTGAAGTGGAAACTATAGATTGTCGTAAAGCAGATGCTCTAGCCGGCTTGTACATGTCAAACTTCTTCAATGAAACCTCACCAGAAGATTTAGTGGTTTCAGGGCTGGTAGTCCCAATAGACTTGGGTTGAGTAGCCTCAAGTGCTTTAACAGCGGGTGACTTTGTAGCATTGTGATCAGGACTTCCAATGGTTCTTCTTTTCCGAGGTGTGGTTTTAGAAGGAGATGAAGAGTCGGAACTGACATAAGGGTTGACAAAGGTTTCAATCTTCTTACGGCCATTAGAGTTCTCTTTAGTTATTGTATTCTTGGTATCATCAGAACTACCTTCTCCACCTAAAATTGACAACAATGTAGATGCAGTTTGACTCATTGGCTTTGACTCATCTTCCTCAGTTTGTTGGTGCTCAGAAACTGGTACTGAAACTGCCAAACTATTATCTGATGAAACTGGTGTCTCTGTCTTTGGAGAAGAGGTTCGACTTCTTTTTCCAGGACGGAATGGTGTGGGGATATCGCTATACTGAATAGAAGTTGTCTTATACAGATTAGATGTTTTTTGAACATATGGGGTTTTACGTTTTTGAGATGGGGTATACAATGGGCTGTAACCAGTTCCGTTGTCTGGTTTAGAAGGAGTTGACTTCATAGGCGTAGCAAATACCCTAGACTTTACACTTTTGTTAACTATCAAAGGGCTTGCAGTTGATTCCGTAGAATTGGTTGTTCTGTTCGGTGAAGGTGAACCTATATTTGAAAACGAAGGGGATTGAACATCGCCATTTGCTTTGCGGATCAAAGACATGATTCCTTCAATTTCCATCTCTGAATATTTGTTGTCTTTCTTTTGGCTGAAAAACTCAGCTAAACGGGCATTAGGGCTGTCGGCCTCACCCCCTGCTACAAGTGGTGACAAGCTTGGAGGGGGGTAATTGAATACTTTGGAAACATTATTAGAGGGAGCCGGAGTTGACTGTTGATCTAAATCATCATTATTGTCTTCGTCATCACTCTCTGGTTGAGCGCTGGTCACTCTTGATCTAGAGGGAGAAAATAATTTTGAAGGAGAGAAATAATCCTTGACTCTTGAGAAAATGCTTGGACGGGATCCTAATGATGGAGTTGATGAACTTGTCAATCTTGAAGCTGTACCAATTTGACGTCCATAAGGAGTAGGTCGCTGACCAGCCAATGGTTTTGATCGTGGCATTTCAAAGGATGTTACTGAACTTGTGGACATTTCAATAGTTGGAATTTAATCTTCTTTCTTTTGTTAAGGTTAGGGTTAACCTGGTCTAAAAATCTTAAATTGAAATCAGCTATTCTCGTCGTACGCACTGTTAACTTTCTAGGATTTAAATTACATATCTTGTTAAATAACCCAAGTCTATAATATTAATATAAATAATTTTTTATGCCATCAGTTTGACTTTTCATTGGAACCAGCCGATGTTTGAACTTGTGGTTTTTTAGTTTTGTTTAGGCTTTTTACAGCATTCCAAGAAGAGCATAGAAAATTGAACCCACCGTAAACCATCAAAGCAAAAATACTACTAAAGACAACTAGGAACACCGTTTCTTTGGAAATAAAATCAAGCTTTTCGTTTTTCTTTGATCTATTCTTCATAGCCTTCTTTTTTGCATTTATACGTTGGAGTTCTGCCATTGGAGGGATTCGTGATACTACTCTGTTGGTCTGAACTGGCTTGAGCTCTCGTCCTACATGCTTTTTCCACATTTCTCTATTCTTTGGGTCCCGCTTCTGTCGAACAATATCAGCAAAAATATCCAAATGTTTTTGTTTTCTGAACTCGTCACCTAGACCAAAATCTTCTCCACTATCTGATGTATAAATAATAGAAAAGAAAGGAGAAGGTGTTCTGCTAAATGCTTCGTTAATTAATTCATCATTCTTTTGTAGTTGAATAACTCTTGCAAGTCCAGGCTCGGGCAATGGATCAAAGTCCATTCTTATAACTCTAGGACGAGTATCTCCATATTTTTCAAACAATTCTTCATCTAATAGTTAGAAGTGTGTAGATCATTTTTTTTTTAAAAAAAAACAGGCTTACCATAAATGTTAGCACGGATAGTCTCTGTTTGACAAACCCGCTTTAAGTAAGATTCGATTTGATCCAAATCAACAGGTGCATCCAATCTAGGAAATGAACCAATAGTAGATCCCCAAGATAAGAACTTTCGGAATTGATCCCATAGCGTTATATCATATCGAGTTACCAGATATTGGAAATCATCGACTTTCAAACCAGGCTGATTAATCAATAAGTACTCATCAGAAGGACACGTAGCGAGCCAATCTCTCATAATTTTCTGTGCCTCTGCCGAATTGGTGAATCCACCATCTCGTAATTTTCTCAGGCTATTAATGTCATTATGAACTTCAGATACTCTAAATATAGTTAGTATTAAATTGTGCGATCAAGAATTTTTTCAGTATCCTTACTCTTTGTATGAAACAAACAGAAGCGGGAAACTAGTATTTCTTATCCCCGAAACTTCTGAACTTGAAGAATCTTCTCCATTAACTGAAACTGTTAGTATACTTAAAAGATATATAAGCAAAAGTTTAATGCCCATATTGAAATGCTGTTTATTAGACAAAACGCTTGGAAGTTCAAGAAAGGTAAATTACTATTATAGCTTATAATTTATCAGAGCTTTAACTTAGCGCCTCATCGAGGTGCGTTACGCATATGTAGTGCAAATACAGCTAAGATCATCATCTTCATGTAGACAGTACTACTGGGAACGGAATCAAAGGGTAGACGGCTCGGCTTGTTGCTTGTAAATTAGTATTAAGTAATTTAGTTAAAATATATATTAACATCTTTATCAGTTATATAGTAGAATTGGTAATTACTCATTATTCATTAAATTGTCGTTTGAGGTCCCTAAGAAACGTATACATCAACAGAAAAATCCTCTTCAAGCTCGGTATCTCCAACAGTCATATCCAAATCAAGAGGTTCATCATCAAATTCCAATTTCAATACCGCATTATCAGGAATACCTTTTTTCCTTCGAAAATAATCTGCCAATTTCTGAATAGCTGTTTCACTGTTAACTCGGACTTGGATTGGTTGATTGTCTTTACCCTTCATTGAAATTCGGAAATATCCATCATCTGCATCATGTTCACCAGCCTTCTCACCTTCGACAGGCTGTTGAGGTATTTCCGTATTCTCAATAACTTTTTTGAGATTCAACAAGTCTTTTTCTTCTTCTTTTTCAAAATATGGCTTAGAGTTATCAAAATTTGCAAAATCTATAGCATCCATAATCTTTACTTCCATTCGTGGGGAAGCCCTAGAAATATTGACAGTTGATGGACTGGTAGAGTCAAACACTTGAACGTCATTCCAAACAATCACAGCATGGTCAATTAAAAATGAAACCAATTCTTCACCAAATAATTCTGCACTTGTCTTAAAGCAATGCTCTTTATATAGTCTTTTGAATTCCGAAAAACTATCCGAACTTTTGATTCGGATGGTTGTATTTCCTAATCCACCTAACTCTTCAAATGTATTCGTAACTGTAATATCAACATCAAATGGCTGTTGTAAAGCCTTCTCTTTCTTTCGAATAAGTTCAGCTAGTTCGGGATCCAAGCCGCTAAGATCATCTTCATCGTCTTCGATATAGTCTGGTTCTACAAGATACTGCTGCTGTACTTCCAATATTCCATCGCTGTCTATATTTATTTGGGGTATTATAACAGGGTCCATACTCCTAGTCTGAACTTTACTAGTTCCAGCTAAAGTCTTTTCATTTCTATAATTAGTCGATTGCAATCCTGGAAACCCACTTTAAATACTTACAAGGATAGTATAAAGTCAGCATCCTTTTTATCGTTATCAATGTCTGAATCATCATCGTCGTCTATTAATGAAGGAAGGGATTTTGTTTCAAGCTTCATTTTTTTGGCTGGAGAAACATAGTCCTCCATTGGTTGACCCTGGATAGAAGCCGTTTCGGGTTTACTATTAGTTAGTTTGGTTCATCAATCTGTCAAAATAGAATACTTACACTTCGGGAGTAGGTCCATTAAATTTGTTAGCAATACTAGTGTCATAAACAACATCCTCCTCCTCCTCCTCATCATCATCATCATCGTTGTTATCTTTTGTGAAGCTCTGGCTCTTAGATATATTGAAAAAATCGCTATCATTTTGTTGATTCTCGATATCTTTCTTTACAACTGGTTTAAGACGTCTACGAGTTTTCCATTTTGCTCCTGTTTGTTGCTCATCCAACGTAATTAGACTCTCTTGAGAACCAGAACTTGATGTTTGACTACTGCTCATTTTAAACACTTGCCTCACAACTGTTGGTTCATGTCAACTATGTAGAAAGGTCTATAAACAAATCAAAAGTTGACAATTCCAGGTTTATACTGTACTGTTTATAGTGATAGCCGCCGCATTGATCCAGAACGAAAACTACTTATCACAGCAATAGTTATAATATTATATTATCATCAAAATCCATAAAATTATATAAATACAAAATTAATTAAATATATTCGAATACCATCGAGGTTGAACCCAATATCCATCATAGTCGCCAGATTTCAAGCAATTTCGTTCGCACAACCACTTTAGCACAAGTCCAAGCTCTTTTGGACTAAGTAAGATAGACAACCGTTTATAAACTTCAGAAGATGGAACACCTGGATGGAATGCTACAATCATCAAAATTCTTTGAACAATTTTAGTCCATATATTTGTTGAAAGCGTCTGATTAGTACTACTCCAAACATATTCCACCCGCTTTCCAATAGGAGGTGGGATATCATTTCGGGACATCGTTTTCAATTCAGTTCCAGGTCTGCTTCGGAGAACAATATCACAATCTAATTTAGTTCTGTCCATTGTTCTACTTCGATAACCATCCACAAGTGACTCGGTAGTAGTATTGATTCGTACTGTGGCTACTGCACGATAACAAATAAGTTCTAAAATACACATTAAAGAGCTGTCTGACGCAGCTCTGGACATGATCATTCCTTTAGATTCATTAAATGTCGAAATCAATTCTGCTTCAAACTTAGAAGCCTCATCAAAAACATTATCACCAATCCTTAATGGAAGGATTGAGTTTACCCGTTCTGAGAAACCCCAGTTTCGGCCTGGCGCCACCTTCTCTTTATCTCGCACCAAATAAATAATAGTTTTTTCTTCTTCAAGCTCGGCAACAGCTTTGGCTACCACATCTCCACCAAACTCAATAAGTGTATCCTTAGATGCTTGAGCATCATATTCTTCAACCTTTGTAGCAATAATACCTTTAATAGCCCTCTTTGCATCAGACACAACATCACTATCATCTTTAACTTCATCATCGTTAACATTGTAACCAAATGGTGTTGCAACCATAACTTCTTCAACTTTAATCATCGATGGTAAGTTTCTCAAAGAAGTTAGTTTGTTTTCTTTAAGAGATTCAGTAAGAACAACATCAAAGTCCCTTTCTATATCAGCCCTCTCTTTATATAATTGAACATCATCAGATTCTTCAAAGTCACCATCTTTCAGCTTCCAGAACTTAGCATAGGCTATTAAGTCAATATTACCGTTCGTTTCCAAATCTATGGGATCTATTTCACCACTTTCATATGATTTCAAAAATAGTTCTTGCCATCGTTCCATAGCTTGTATAGTCCGGTGATTTCTACCAAATCGATCACGGACATACTGCCACTTGGCTCTTGCAGCTTCATATGTCAACCCAGGATAACAATCCAAAATCTTATCCCAATCAATAGATGCTCCTGGAGAAGACGTATACCAAGTTCTGGCAATTATGACCACTCGGTAGAAAAGGTCATGATCAAGTTTCCATCTAGTACTACTAACACTTCCACGACGACGTTTATTCGGTGGCCTACTGCTCTTAGAACCCCCAGAGCCCGATTCACTCTTAGTACTCTTGCCTTTCTTCTTGCTACTATTAATATCCTTGTCAGTAGAATCTTTGGAGGTAGTCTGTGTTGAATCTTTCTTATTAGCACCCGGTCTTTGGATCTTTTTAGACTCTTTCTTTCTCTTTTCATCTTCCTTAGCCAATCTTCTAGCAGCTGCTGCAGTCATAGGGTCATTTTTAACATAATACCTAAATTCAGATCTTTCTACAGATATTTCCTGAGGCACGTTAGGCTTTCGTTTCGATCTATCTATTAGTTGTTTTTTTAATTCGACGATTTTGGTATCATCTGGCTGAAGCGACGTTAAAGCTACCAGGTATTTGTTAATACTGGCACCTTTCTCTGAAGGAACTAACACCTTAATCGTATACACTTTTCCACTTCGTTCCAACTTTTCAATGTCCCTTAAAATAGTTTTTCTATCAACTACCGGTTCGTCTGGATATTTTTCAGCCAGTACACGGGATAGATTTGTGCCACCTTCCAAAACGCCACCCGCTTCTTCAAGAAGCTCTAATAACTCATTAACTCGTTTTATATAAGCAAAAGATAACCTCTGATCTGATTCAACTCGAGGTTTTCTGGGCTTCTTTTCTTTAATTGCAATGTTTTCTTCTAATTTAACATAATCCTTTGATTTTTCAGAAACGGCTGGGGCAACCGTCAGCCCAGTTTCGGATTCCTGTTCTGAAACAGCGGTAACAGGTACTTCAACAACAGTCAATTGTGCAGGCTGTGAAACAGGCTCTGTAACTAAATCAACCGAAGCAGCATCAGAAGATTGAAGATAATCAGATACAGGAGTTGCACCTGTAAAAATATCATCTTTTTTAAATTTTCTAGATGTTCTGCTAGAACGAGAAGTTGAAGCAGGTTCCTTATCGTCAGAAGCTATTGCTACTTCTGTTGATTGAACAATAGATTCATCATTGGAAGCTCCTTGAATAGGTAATGAGACTGAGGATAAATCAGTTGAAGATACGGGATCAGGCAGTATTTCTGTAATTTGAATATGACTCTTCTTTGGTCTACCTCTTTTCTTTCGAACAGGGGAATCGATGCCATTACCTTCATTCGTTTCTTCTGCACCCTGTAGAGCTCCATCTTCAGCAGATCTTTTTCGTGGTCGTCCACGTTTCTTTCCTGATGGGGATACTTGAGCAACTTGTTCTACTAACAAAGTCCCACTTAAACTTCCCAAAAACTTGTCACCATGAAATAGTGGTATTTCATTACCATCAACATCTAGAGCAACATCTGTAAATCCAGGCAAAGCACCACCCCACTTCTTTTGAATAGAATTCAAAGTTATCGAAGAATTTGGAATCGATACTTTTTGGAAAGTACCCCAATCAGGACTCAATTCCTGCTTAGTATATACACAGTAGGCTACCTGAGAAAAATATCGGTAAAACTTGAGCCTAGCAGAGAAGTCGATACCTCTGACAATACCTAAATGACCCAAAGCAACAGGCGAGTTAGTGGGCTTCTTTTTGCTTTTTTGCTCTATCAAAGAAGCTAAAAATCTTGAAAAATTCCTGCTGTATGCTTTTCCTACCATTAACTTTATTAGATCCATTGCAGGAATTCCAACTACGCCTGAAGAATGAATCATGTCGTAAATCTGATATTCCAGAGGGTAAAACAAATTAAATAAAGGAGCAGACTTATTTTGTCGTGATAATTCCCCGTCATAATCTTCATCTTCGATCTTGATAAAGCTTTCTTCACCGCCAAATAGGTTTACAGGAGGAGTAGATGAAGTATCTTTAGTTGGGGTTGAAGATTTCAAGCCGTCTTCTACTTCATCTTCGTCATCATTAGCATCATCTAATAACAATTCTTCCTCCTCAGAAGAGCTTTGCATATCTCTGTCATCTTCAGGTATATCTTTGATAAACTTAACACATCTAAATTTGTAATCTTTATCAGGAATATCAGGGGATTGTCGAATCACTACCACTCTCTTAACATAACCATCAGCTTCAAGCCGTCTAACTACAGAATTGTAACGCACTCGATGTCTGGACTTAACATTGTAACCAAGTTCTATACATAAATCATCATTCTGCCGTAACCCATTCTGAGCAACTTTTACGGCATCAACGATTGCTTTTCGAAGATGCTTGACACTAATACCTAAGGTACCAGGACCTGCATCCATATTAGACTCATCAACAAACTTTTTATAAATAGATAAATGGGTGCTAGTACCTCCACGAATAATTGGAAATCTCTTTACTAGTCCAAGCTCGATTAGTAAAGCAATACGGCCATGGATAGATCGAGCATCTTGTCCAGTGACCTTACAGATCTCGACATTCGAAAGTCCCCTACTTCTAGCTCTTGACACAGCGCAAAGAATTTTAAAAGGGTTGGTACCAATTGGACTCCCTTCCTTAGGCATTCCAGTTAATTTACGCCATTGAACATCTTCAGTGGCATATATTCGTATCGAAGAACCGTATTTTTCTTCCAGTTTAATAGGGCCCATTTGAAGTTGGCTCTCGTCAAGAGCCGGATTCCCACTTACAGCAATGACAAGTTGTCGTTCACCAGATGAAATCCAATTCCATATAACATTTTTCATAACATCATCTACACTAGGTGACTTCTCTTTAGCAAAATTCCAGAACTCTTCAAAAGTTGCGCCTGACATATGTTAGACTTTGTGAAAAACAAAGCACTCTATAAGACGTACCTTCGTCACCATTCAAGGCCACAGACTCTACCAAAAAGTCTACCAGTTCATCAGGTGCAAGAACCATTATATAATTTGTTATATATTACCGATAAACATTCGATCAAAGATCAATGAATCTCAAAAAGTTCTTATCGCAAAACAAATAATAAAATTTAAATATACTATAATGCACGACCATAGACCCCGACTTTGTTATGCCCTTAAGTATATAGAATGAGCTTCCAAGCCTCATTACCCAAACCCTGTACAACTATTTAGATGTATCGCCATCCAGATGCCGGCTATTAAATATGATATCTAAAATACAGTTTTAAAAAGAAAATCAAATAGGCATTCAAATCGGTTTATCAGGCATATGAATCTGATTACGAGATTGTATAAAATATAAGTTTAAGAGAAATTTCTGGTTCAGGACAATGTCATTTGTTGATAATGTTGATTTAGAGGCGCAGGTGCCTTATTCAGATTCTCCAGAGTTTGATCAGTTGGCAGAGACTATTGCCACAGGGCTTTTTGATATCAACACTGGTATAGTAAGCTTGCAACGATTTGTTAATGTATTAAAAAAACCAAATGCTAGTCAAGAGACTGAAGAAAGGGCATTAGAGCTGGCCGATACCACTAGACACAAGTTTAAGGATTTGGGTCATTCACTTAAGACTGTACAGTCATGGACAGATGTTGCTGCTGCTCAGAGATTCACACAACAAAAGCTGTCTAGGGAATTTTCAACTGCACTTTCAGAATTTCAGAGTATTCAGAGAGAATTAGCAGAGAGGCAGCGTCTATCGATTATCAGGGCCAAGACGGATATGTCTAGTTCAATTCATCCAGATGAACTGGATAATGGCCACCAATCGGGACTAGATGAGGGTTCCAGAGCAGAAAGAAGCAATCAACAAATGAGTTTATTAGAGCAGGATACATTAGATCAACAGGAAGTAGACTACCAGCAAGCATTGATCAATGAACGAGAAGAGGAAATCATTGAGATTGAACAGGGAATTCAAGAGCTGAATGAGATTTTTACTGATCTCAGTACTATTGTGACTGAACAAGGAACTATTATAGGTAAGCACATGAATATTTGTTAGTTTTAAAGGACAATAGAAAATCTAACTTATATAGACAATATTGAAGCAAATATATTCAATGTTGCACAATCTACCAGAGATGCATCTACACAGTTAACAAAGGCTGCCCGATATCAACGAAATTCACGGGGTAGAGCTTTATGTTTGTTGATTATTCTGATTATTATTCTTGTTGTTATTTTATTAGGTGTAAGTTGAATATTAAAATTTCAAACGTTTATGTGTCTAACTTTAGATTTTTGTTGGTTAAATTATTTACGACTTGCTAGTTTATGACTATGTATCGTTTTGTTTGTTTTTATTTTATTTAAATATTATATCAAATGTTGAATCAAATATTGGATAGTTAATTGTATGATCAGTGATTTTCTGGTATTCTAACGTATCTCGGCACTTTAAATTAGAGTTTAGCCATAATTCTGGAATTTATAGTGAAGATGTATCTGACCTATATTAATTCTACATTGGAATCCCAGCATTCAAGCAGGACAGCAATGTAACTTAAAGGCTATCTGAAGAAGCTTAATTATTTTATATAAATGTATAATTTTATACAGACTACAGATAGTTTATATCTTCAGGTCTATGGTATCATATTCACATGCAGTTCGGCCGTTTGCTGCATATAGTCATGCAGTCAGATATTCATCATAATAGTGCGTTAAATTAACATAGGTTCTTAACAAATAGTCTGGCTTGCTTATTCTCTAATATCGTTTCATATTAGATTAACTACACTTAAACGATTATTATTTGCCACCCAACAGATTTTCACGAAAATGATATATTCTGAGAGAGTATGACATGGTGATGATATTAAATGATCATCATACAGTAACCTGATTAGTAATACCCATGAAATTAAACGGAATTTTTAAAGGCCCGCCGGCATGAGTTATTCCGATTCTTCTAAATACCAAAAGAGACTCCTTATACATATATCCTTTAGAGTAAACAGTCACACGTACTATGTATTATTTATCTAATTAAATAGTTTAACAGAGTTAGTACCCAGTACCCGGTACCTAGTTAAGTTAAGTTACCTAGTACCGAAATATCACCATTATGGTACTACTAACACAGATAGAACTAAAATCAGTTTGTCCACAACAGAATTCAAAGTTTTTTTACTCTTCATTTTGCCCATCAGTATAAATTTTAAATAAACTATTCAGTATAATCTGATCCCATACAACTCTAACAACCGGACATTCTCACTGATTATCTTATAAATCAGTCCTACTCTGTTCCATAAATTTTCAAAATAGGAAATACATGCAGACTCTTCCGATGAGCCCTACAACAATAGTCTATATTAACTGTTAATAACAAATTGCTGGGTTCCAATATTTGTATGCTACGTTAATAATTATCAGCACACAAGTCATAAGACTCTTGTGCTAAATCCATTGTAAGAAGAATGACTTAGCCACTTCAATCTAGTCAGTTTAATTTATCAAAGTCAAATATTTACTCCTCGGAAATTTTCGTTTTAGCATCTGAAAATCATCTGTTACCATTATAGCACTCCTGATTATCGTCGGAGCTTTTCAGCTCATCAGTCCGCCTGTGCAAACAATAGGGTATGGATAATTGTGCTTAAACTGCTAACCGTTAACTGTTAAGTTGGGTACCTCCAGTTTCACTGGATAAATTTGGCTAGGAGCTGCACTATTCCAAAGTATATTGGCTTACAGATTTCCGCTTTGACAGCATTGTTATCCTCTGCCATTTGCTTGTGAAAACACATACAAGGCACTCGTTACACCTTATTTGGACAGTTTCATCTTGTTTAAACTTTTTTTATTTTTATTTTTGTTTTCTCTCTATAAATCAGACGAATCTGCTGGTATTGACCTTTCTGAAATTTTGTGTGTTACAAGACTAACTTAGGGTTTACTGACACGGTCATCTTGCTTGCGCCTGAAGTATCGAAGTTAACTTACAGTAACTAGTTAACTTACTCAGTAGTCAGAACTCAGTACCTGCCTGCCTGTCTGCCTTGCTTATAAGATAACCCCGGCCGGCTGATAACGACAATAGCGCCATCACAGGCTTTCTTTTTGTTAAAGCTCTTACATTCTATAATTAAAACCATCCGATACCAAGTATAGCTGGACCCAAAATACCACTTCAACAGTCAGCTTATACCATTTATTTATTTATTTATTTGTTTATTGGATTTTATCTGTGTTTTACCTGTTTTGTGAAATTAGTGCCACTGCAATAAAGCCAACAACAACTGCACAAACAACAACACACTATGGGATTTCAGAAGGTGGGTCAATCTGCGTCCTTGTTTCTTCCTAGAATCAAGAGAGGCCATCACAGTTCTAAACCTAGTAGTGGTGATAATACTCCTACTTCTGTGGATAGTCAGTCAGATATAGATAAAAATCGACTATCAGGGTTACCACAAGTTTCATTTGCTGAAGATTCGCACAAACCCAGATCACCTGGAGAAGAAGTTGATCATGCAGATGCTAAAGGTGCAAACTCTGTATTCTCATTTCTCACTGCTACTGCCAGGGCCCAATCTAAACGTTTTGATGAGTTCGATGATGATGTTGATGAAGATTATGGTGACGATGGCGATGATTATGACGATGATGAAGCTCATTCTATAGGAAACTCTCCAGCAGGGAACTCCCCAATAGGCTCTGCTCCAAATTCACCATTCTTAAAACCAAAGCAAACTGAGACTCCTTTATTACATAATACCCTTGTCAAGACATCTACTGATGATACCATTATTGATAGGTTATCCCAAAGTGTTGCAAACTTAAAATCGCTGAATGTAGAAGATGCATCTTCTGCTGCTTCAACCCCAGGAATTGAACAAGATCCGCCCTACACTCCTACTATACCTGAACCATCACAACTAGCTGCCAGTATACATTCACTGGTGGCTTCTGCAGATGATATACCACAAGATGCTATTACTGGACAGGAGGAAGATTTGCCAAATAGTCTTAGAAATGTTAGTGAAGACAAAGCTGCTCATAAGAAAAAGGATGATGAATCTCGAGTATATGCATTAACAGACAAGCTTCGACAGCAGCTAGGTGTCGATCCTGAAGACAAACTTCTAGGTGGTATGTTTTCAATTTTTTATGTTTTGTTATGGTGATAATTACTAACTTTCTAGATTTTCCTTGTTGGCTACTCAAAGATATTCTCTTACAAGGTCATTTGTACCTTACTAGTAGGTTGATCTGTTTTTTTGCTTATCTGCCACGGACACAATCAACAGCTATAAAGAGTGGATCTTTACGGAAGAAATCAAGAAAAACACCTTCTTTCTCTCGATTCTGGTTTGTTCTACGGAATGACTCGTTCTCATACTATAATTCTGCCACTGAGTTGTACTTTCCCGCTGGTACTATTGATTTGCGATATGCTATCAAGGCTGAGATCACTCCAATAAATGGCGAAAAGCAAAAGTCTTCTTCATTTACTATTCTAACTGAACATCGTACTTATTATTTTAAGGCTGACTCACACAGTCATGCTCATGAATGGGTCAAGGCGCTTCAAAAGGAAATATTTAGAAGTAGGAACGAAGGTGACCATGTTAAAGTCCGGATCCCAATTACCAATATTATCGATATGGAGGAGCTTCCTATCATGGATATTGCTATTACATTAAAGATTCGTGCTATTGATTCCGGGGATAACTATGCTGTTGATGATTATGTCTTAGCATTTTTTCATCGTGCTCGTGATGTAATAAATACAATTACCTCATCGGTAGAAAAAGTGCAAGGTGATTTCATGCTTGAAGATGATACAAGCACTGTAGACGCTACATCTATTGGTGGTAGTGATAGAACTCAAGCTACATATAAAAGAATCAGTTTAGGAACGTCTTCTCCTGTGCCAAGATCTCCATCTTTGAAAGCTATAGTCAAAAGCTTCAAAGGTGATGAACCAGAACAATCAATACCATCACAACCCCTGTCACTACGATCGTCTCCTCGTCCATCTCCAAGGTTTTTGAGTCCAAGAGGTTCTCCAGTAAATTCTCCCCCCGAGTCAAGAACCAGTTCTCCACATCGCGATAGATTAGCAATTGCTAGCGCATCCACTTCTTTACAGAATGCTGCTAACAATAGTCTAAGTGATGAGGACAAGAACTATGACTTTTTATCTTCTAGCGATTCTGCACATGCAATGGAGTTTGAACCTGATAGGCGTCGAAAAAGAGCAAATGCTAATATTGTGAACAAGGTGACAGAGATGTGGGGTGGTGGTCGCAAGCATTTCAGGGATCCGGATCGAGTGCTTTTCCGCGATGATAGGTATCTAGTAGCCGAGAAAGATGAACAAGATAGTAATGAAAGATTCCGGGATCATTTCTCTTTAGGCGAAAATGATGTTTTGGTTGCAACTTATTACTGTCATATCCAAAAGGCTATCCCTGTTTATGGAAAAATGTATCTGAGTACTGGACATTTATGCTTCAGGAGTCTCCTTCCAGGGACTAATACTAAGATGATTTTACCCATTGATGATATTGAAAATGTTACAAAAGAAAAAGGTTTTAGGTTTGGATACTCAGGCTTGGTTATCATTGTTCATGGACATGAAGAGATATTTTTTGAATTTGGAAATAGTTCTAATCGAGATGATTGTGAAATTATGATATTAAGAGAACTGGACTCTGCCAATAGCCGGAAGCATATAATGGAAGCATCAGTGGATCATGGTCTCAGACATGCTCGTATGGTTACTTTTGAAGACGCCATTCAAACCAAGATCTCCGATATGGAAATGGAGGTCCCTCCAATTATATTGGATAATAGTAACACTGTTCCTTGTGAATTCTTCCTTGGTAAAGCAAAAGACAGTCTAAGATTCACTTTCCTTACTATTGGGTCTAGAGGTGATGTTCAACCTTATATTGCTTTGGCCAAGGGACTATTGGAAGAAGGTCATAAAGTAAAAATTGCAACCCATCTTGAGTTCAAACCTTGGATTGAAAAACATGGTATTGAATTTGCTGAAGTTGCAGGCGATCCTACTGCTTTAATGCGTATTATGATAGAGCATGGGATGTTTTCTGTTTCGTTCCTGAAAGAAGCAGCATCCAAATTCAGGACCTGGATCGATGAGCTTCTTAGTACATCCTGGAAAGCTTGTCAAGATACTGATATCTTGATCGAGAGCCCTAGTGCAATGGCAGGTATTCATATTGCTGAAGCTCTCAAGATTCCATATATGAGAGCTTTCACCATGCCTTGGACTAGAACTCGAGCCTATCCACACGCTTTTATTGTACCAGACCAAAAAATGGGAGGCTCATACAACTATTTAACATATGTGATGTTTGATAATGTGTTTTGGAAGGGAATTTCAGGACAAGTGAATAGATGGAGAAAGAAGGAGCTCGGACTTCCACGAACTAATCTTGATCAATTACAACAAACTCAAGTCCCATTCCTTTATAATGTTAGCCCTGCCGTCCTTGTACCCCCAGTTGATTATCCAGACTGGATTCGTGTAACAGGTTATTGGTTTCTTGACGAAGGTGGTGCCGGTTATGAACCTCCAGAGGACTTGGCTAACTTTATAGCTAAAGCAAAGAAAGACAACGCTAAATTAGTGTATATTGGATTTGGGTCAATCGTTGTTTCAAATCCCAAAGAGCTAACAAAAGCAGTTGTTGAATCTGTCCAAAAGGCGGGAGTGAGATGTATATTATCTAAAGGATGGTCTGATAGATTAGGCAATCCTAATGCATCTGAAGCTGAAGTTCCCCTCCCCCCTGAGATTTTCCAGATCAAAGCTGCACCTCATGATTGGCTTTTCCCACAGGTAGATGCTGCAGTTCATCATGGTGGTTCTGGAACAACTGGGGCAAGTTTAAGAGCTGGAATCCCGACCATTATTAAACCGTTTTTTGGGGACCAGTTCTTTTATGCGGGTAGAGTGGAAGATTTGGGAGTCGGTGTGTATTTAAAGAAACTTACTGTGAACCAATTTTCTAAAGCTCTATGGGAAGTGACTCATAATTCTAGATTAATTTCTAAAGCAGCTGATCTTGGTGTGCGTATTCGAGCTGAATCGGGTATCAAAACTGCAATTCAAACTATCTATACACAACTCGCCTATGCCAAGTCTTTGATAAAGGATCCGTCAAATCCTAGGCCTCAAATTCCTATTGATATTCCAAGATCAGTTGTAATACCTTCTTTGCCTGAAACTATTAAAGATGTAGCGGGAGTTGCAACTGGGTCTGTAAAACTTGCATACGATCATACGAGTGATATCTCAGAAAAAGTGAAAACTTCTACAGCTGAAGTACCAGGTATTATTCCCGATAGATTTACAGATGTTGTTAGTATACCTGGCAAGTTCGTTGTTGATGTAGCTATGCTACCTAGTCGTATTGTTCATAAAGCACCTCGACCCTGGCATTCTAAAAAGACTGTTTCGTCACCTAACTCGGATGTTAATCTTCCTTCACAGCTGACTATTTCCAAACGTGAATCTTCTGAAGGAAATACTGGTGGTAAATCTGAATCTCGAAGTGCTAGTAATAGTAGCACCTCATCTACACCAGATAGTCAAGAAGATTCCACTCATAAAATTGACGGCTCTTGGACAGTGGTTGAAGGAGAAGACAATTGATTCAGTACGAGATTACTTTTATAATTTAATAATAATATCAATGATTTAACAACCTATATTTCATTTTCTGGAAATAAATAATAATTAATTCATTATAAATAAAAATAACTGCTAGCTATTTATGCAAAATGGATACCAACCTTGTGGAAAGCGTACAATAACTTAAGGAAATCAGTCTCATCGCATTTTCCAGATCTCTTTTCACCCATACCAGTAGAAGCAAGTACCATGTCTACCTTTCTCTTAACGGCAGAGGAGTGTTTCTTAGTGCTATCAACATCCATGGAATCATCCTCAGCTTCTAAATCATCTGGAGTTGGTCCATTTTCAGATAAATATGCTTTATAGTTCTTTTCTAAGATTTCCAAAACTTGAGTAGATTTGAAACCAGCAGAAATGGTTCTATTTTTTCGGACGAAGCAGATACGTAAAAGTCCATCCCATTCGTTAAAATCAACATTGGGTCTAGGTTGTTTGATTTCGATTCTGACTACAGATGATTCGACTTGAGGAGGCGGTCTAAAGTTATTCTTTCCGACCTTCATAATATGAGTGACTTTAGCCCACATTTGAACATTGACAGAAAGTCTACAATATAGTGCATCTCCTGGTCGGGCTAATAATCGTAAAGCAAACTCTCTTTGAAACATTAAAATTGAAACTCTTGGCGGTCGTGGTTGGTTTAATAATTTGAATACTAAAGGAGACGAAATCTGGTATGGAGTATTTGAAATACAAATATCGAAATAAGGGAGCTCAGTCTTGATACAATCCCCAAGCATGATCTCGAGCTTCTTTTGTTCTGGCTTTCCTTGAACTCGTTTTGTTAATTCAGCAGCCATACGAGGATCCATCTCTACAGCTACAACCTTTCTTGCCTTTTCTAAGATTCTAACCGTCAAGTTACCAGTACCAGGACCAACTTCCAATACTATATCAGAAGGTTTAATATCTGCTTTATCAACGATACCCTGGGCAACCAAAGGGTTCTTCAAAATATGTTGACCAATATCAGTGTTCATCTTGAAAACCGAAGTTTTGGCAGCCGAGCTATCGGAGTTCGACACTCCACCAGTATGCTTTTTAGAGGTAGCAATTTTCCCCATTTCTTCTGATTCCAAAATTTTGAAGTTTTTAAAGAGTTCGTAGATAGTTACATTTTTTTTTCATAATTTTTTTTTATTTGAAAATGCATAAGGCGCGGAGTTATACATATCCCCAACCCTTATTCATGAGGCTCATATTACTGTAACTTACATCTAAGGTTGTTGATGCAATTGTGGTAAATTGCAAAATCAAGATGTCATCTCCAAATGGTGGTTCTGGCCTTAAATTAAATCCTTTGAGGTAGGTTGTTCTGAATGAGTGATTCATCATTTCTAATTTCAGTGTTCGTCTGTTATTTTTCGGAATTCCGTTGTTGTTGGTATCGTCAGTAGGGTTATATAAAAGAGGTTAGTACTCATCGTTCAGACATTCTGGAAGTTATCTAACCATTAGTGATTTTGGGAGAAGAGCGAAAAAAGCAGCTTGGAGAATTTACACCTGATGGAGGATTGCGAACTTTCGATGAAGCAGAGGTGATCCGTAAGGAGAGGGAAAGCATTTTCACTAGGATATTTGGCTCCGATAGTACAACAGGAGCGGGGGTTTTTAGTCGTGGAAAATAATATTTTTTTACGCTTACAATTATTGTACATAGTAAAACAGATAATAAATAATAAATAAAATGTGTCCTATATATGTGTTTATATATATAACGCATGGCAACTATCGCCAAGGAGGTCGTTGAACTGGAAGGGGTGTACGAAGTTTGCTAGAAGGCCGCTGTAAAACTGGTGTTGCAGCATCGGTTGTAAAAGAGCCTGTTGAGGCCATTCTATGCAATTGACTTGGTAAACTTACCTTTCTATGAGGAGTTTCCATGACTGAACGCCTACCGCTTAAGACTGATGTGGATATTCGTCGGTTAATGGAGCCGGGGATTCCAGTTCTATTCTTAATAGCCATTGCATCGATAGTACCTCCACCAAATTGATTTTTAGACTTGACGGAAGGTGTTGAAGGTGGAACGGCAATATGCGGGATAAAAGAGTGTCTTTTGTTACTTAAATCAGGAGAAGGGGGTGGCAGATCTAATTTCGAAATAGGTTTGATTGAACTAAGGCGAGATGATGGTCTTCTTATTCCTGTCTCACTTAAACGACTAGAAGGTCTGGGAATTTTGCTTGGTGTTTGAAGCTCCAGTACATATGGATCTACTGGCAATTCATAGTTTTCAAATCCAGATGAAGCTTTCATTTTTGGCGTTCCAAGTGGCAGCCTATTAGTTCCAAGAGAAGATCTTGGTCTGCCAATAGCAGGAGATACAGGCCCCATAGACGATCGCGAAACAGATCGGCGTTCAGGTGAAAATACAGGAATTTGAGATTGTCTTCTAGGAGCAGGTAACTTCTGTAACAGCTTTGGAGACTTGATTATACTGGTCTTGATCTGCCGTTTGTCTCCTATAGGGTCAGCATGAGAGTCTGTTTCAATCTCTGGTTCAACATCTGTTAACGAAAGATTGCTTAGTTTTAATGCGCCATCATCATTATATAATTCTTCTTGAAAGCTCTTTTCGGTAGATAAAGGTATCGAAAAACTGCTGGGACTTGTGACATTGGAAGCCGGTAACCGATCTGAGGTTTCCATCGACATATTTATACTATCAAGACTGTTGGAATCAAGAGAAGAGAGGGATGAAATCTCAGCTGTAGTCTTTGAATTGGCATCAGTCCTGATCGAAGCGAATTTTATAGCAAGACCTCTTAATGGAGCTATATCTGAATTTCCAGAAACAGCTCTTGAATTGTTTCCAGAGATGATTACAGATTTCTGTTTGAAACTCGAACTAGTGAGAGATGGATATTCATTAGAATCTTTAGTAGAATCTTCGGAGTCATAGTCATTTAAAGGAGTGGAATATCTTTTAGAAATGGTCGGAGATTCTTCTTTTGGCAGAAATTGATTATTATGCTCTGGACCTTTTTCGGCCATAACTAAAAGCATATTCCATTGATTATGCAAAGAAGATTGTAACTTCAGCATCTCCGTATTTGTAGCAAATCGATCCCTAATTGCTCGGTCTATAATAGAAATGTATCTAGTTATAGCCGGCATCAAATAACCATTTTTAGTTGCACATCGATCCATTTTAGAACGATCAATCTTTTCACCCAATCTCGACTTTGAATGCTCTACAGACATTATATTGAAATTTTCTTGAAGGGTATCTAGCATTTCTCTTGCTTTAAGTCCAGTTCGTTTGAATATTGATTTCCATTTGTCTTCACCTAGGGTCTTTTCTAAGACCTTGATATCCCGGTCTACGAGATTGAAACTCTTTTCAAGCTCGTCATACCTATTTTCTAAAATTCGGATTGAAGATGGAAATATTCCTTTTGACTTTAATGCATATTGTTCAATTCTGACGGGAACAAAATCTAAACTGGCTCTGAGCGGTCGAATTAATGACCTTACATTCAAAAAGCAATTATTAAGTTCGCGTTCATACTCAGTCATATTCGGAAGTCGAGGCCGACCCATAAATGGACTCTCATCCATGGCAGCAGTCAGAGTATCAACATCGATTTCAGACTCGTTTTGAGGAGCCAGTCTTTTTTCCTGAATCTCAAACACCAGCCCCGAACATTTTTCAATCTCATCTCCTAATTCAGTCAAAATCGTTTCATAAAGCTCCTTCCATTCTGTAGCAATGTCCACTTGTAGCCGAATCGATCGTATAAGATCTAAGATATCATGCCACTCTTGAATAGATTGCTCAATTTTGTTAACTATAGGCACATACAACTTTGCTTCAGATGACCGGTCGTTTGCCAGAACTTTTTCTTCATCTGATGATACTATATCTTTTACTGCTAAAGTTTTTGTTGATTCGAGTATTGTCATCAATTCAGTCATTATATCACCAGCACGTAAAATGGTAGCACCAACGTCGAATACTGCTTGTCGACCCTCATATACCCATTCAACATCATCTTCAGCATCCAAATTGCTCAATACAGTTCTTCCGGTTCGAAAATACAGCAAAACCTGGTCTACAGCTGAGGAAACTTCAAGCAATACTTGTTGTACAGTTGGGGTTGTTTTACCATTAGCTTCTAACGCGGTTTTATCGCTCAGTGGATTGGAATTTGTAGTAGCAGACACATATAATGGTAGTTTTTCTAAATCCGATAAAGATGGCAGTTCGATTGTAGTTAAACGACTTAATTGCTCGGCAAAAGGAATCCGAGCCATAGATGATTCAGTCCGTAGATTAGAAACGGTGTCATTTTCCATTGTGATTCATTCCAAAGCGGTAGCTAATAGTAATCAATAGACGCGACTGTTTATACCCAAATACAAAACTGGACGAAAAGAATATAGAAACGTTTGATGAAAAAATTTCAACTTTAGTAACAATACGCCAATAATGCAACCACCACAATATATCGTAAGAACGAGTCGTCAAATATTTGGACTAAATATACACACTAAGATTGTTTCAAAATCCGTCTAAATCTGATAGTTTAGAGAATTAGCCTTAAGTTTACATTGATCTGCAGCTATGGAATGTACCTAACCTTGGAATATATCAACCCCAAATGACTATAAATTAATCAGAGCTTGTCGGAGATAGGAATACGGCTCAATCTACGTTAACATAAACTAGGCTTTTTTTTATTTGAGATATATATATATATTTATTATTATGGTCAGAACTGTTGATATATGCAAATTCGTAGAAGAAACATGAAATGATTTGTAATAGAGAGATAAAGGCACAGATCAGAGTTGAATAAATTATTTTGTGAAAATGGTGTCATAACGATTGTAGTGCTAAGTGTAGAAGACAAACTACCACTGGGTTACATCAAGCTCTTCCACAGTCTCGGCTTCTCCAAAAACACTGCTCTTAGTAAGAGTACCAATACTAGATTGAGTCCATTCAGTTCCATTCTTATTAACAATATCAGGGAGTTGAGCCTTGATAAAATCAACAATAAGCTGGTTAATTTCGGTAAACTCAAGTAAAAAGGCATCATGACCTTCAGGTGAGTTAATCTTGGCAAGGCGGGCATTCGGGATATATTCTGCCAAGAACTCTTGTTCAGTAAAGGTAAAAAGACCATCAGAACTGATACCAATAACTAAAGTAGGTTGGTCAATTAACGCAAGAGCAGCTTCAGGAGAATCAGCTCTACCTCTTGAAACGTCATGAGTGTCTATCTTTCTAGAAATTGCAATATAGCAGTTTGAATCGAATCTTTCAACAAATTTAGCTCCTTGGTATCTCAAATAACTTTGAGCAGTAAAGTAGGTTTGAGGTCTCTTAACTCTACCGGATAATGTTGTTAAACTTTCCACTGAAGAACTAGGAGAAACATCACCTAAAGGTGAAGAACTAGTTGAAGTTGAAAGTCTCTTTCCCTGTCTATGACCATGATTATGGATAGCCCATCGCTCTTCAGAGGGAGTTTCGGGTAATCTTTCAGGCTGTAAAGGCTTTGCAACTTTATGTTTTAACGGATCAGGACGAGCTCTACCAAACTTGGAATCAAAACTATTTCTTGATCTATATGTCAATAATGCAGACATTCTAGCAGCACCTAAACCAGCAGCTGGGGGATCCTCGAATTTGTAATAACCATCAAGATATTTAGGATCAGAATAAATAGATTGTCTTTGAGCTTCACCCCATGAAATGGCCCAAGCACTATGATAAGCGCAGGTGGCTAAAGGAACAATATTTCGAACATAATCCTTTCCAAAATAGGCATATTCAAGAACAAGCATACCTCCCATGGATCCTCCAATGACAATAGCAATTTGCTTGACACCCAAATCATCTAAAAGTAACTTTTGAATACGAGCATCGTCTTTAACTGTGGTCAAAGGAAATTCGGGACCATAATTGCTATTTGTTTCTGGATTAGTTGTACATGGAGAAGCAGATCCATATGGTGAACCTAGAGCATTGATGCAAATAATGAAAAATCTGCTTGGATCAAATGCTCGTCCTTCCCCGAGTAAAGGCCCCCACCAATCAGTCACATCAGCAGAGCCGGTTAAAGCATGGCAGATTACCATAACATTATTTCCTTCTTCATTAAGTTCTCCCCATGTTTTATATGCTAAAGGTACTTGCTTGAGAGTATCACCAGATTCAAGCTCGAATTCGGGAATAATAGCGATGTTTTGCGACTCAACTAACTTTGAGAAAGGATTTTCCTTCTGTTCCGTTCGGCGCTCTATCTTGTTAATACAGAAACCAAAATTTTCCACCTTCATTACTTACCAAACTTGTTAGTCAAACCTTCGGATACCATTACTTCAAATGTTTGTCTATTGAATTCTAAACCACCTGTAAACTAACTAAAGTATTTATGACTATTAATCCAACTAAGTTATGAGAGATCAGCTATTCGCAGGCCTAACCCGCCTATAAGCAATAAAGCTGAATAATTAGCTTAAGTTACCCGTTTATGCACGGCACTAGGTGGAGAAAAACTTTGCCCTATTTAACCACTACAGGTGATAAGCGGATTAAATAATTTAAATATTATCAGCCTTACGCAGGTCTAGTTTACTACATATATATATTTTTATCTCGTCATTTACGTGTTAAACGATCTTGTCAAGTTGTAACCGAACCTTTACTTCCTCAATAGGAATTTAAAATGGATCTTGGTAGCAAGAAGGTTCCGATGGCCAAATGCTTTGCTAGTATATCCTCGGATATAAGCAAGTCCACTGTCTTGGTGGGATCTCAAAATGCATCAAAATCAGTAGACCTAATCGTACCAACAGCTAGTATATCTGATTTGGGCATTGATTCAATAAAAAGTATTCATGGTTATGCATGCCGTTGTCAATTAAGTCGATTTTTCAATGGACATATTTATAATGAATATGTTAAGACTGCAGACTTCTTTCTGATGTCAAGATCAAAACTCGATGCTGATGATGTGATTTCTATTGTAAATCAGCGATTAGTTTTATCTGTGTCGAAATCATCTTATCAAAAGCTTGGTATGCAAGGAAGATCTAAGGGTGATAAGTATGTCATCTCCTATGATCTAAGAGACCCATCGTCAGTAGTTGGGTCCAAGAATTTTGATAGACTGTTATGGGCCTTGAACAATACCTTGAATTACGATATAGATTGGATCTTCTCGTCAACCACCGAACTTCCAGAACAGGTTCATGACATATTTTGCATCTTAAAGTCATTAACTATCACCCCATCAGTCACAAGTTTGGGCTCAGTTATACATCCTCAATTATCTATACCCGATATCTCTGATTTCGAAGGCACAAATGAATGGACACAAACTTGGTACGAATGGTGCTCTTTAGCGGTTCTACAATCTAACCAGATCTCAGCAGGTGCTAGAACAGACCCATACTTATCGAGCTATGAAGTAATAGAACCCCATAATAATCCATCTGACTTAACATTAATTCATTGGTCTGGATGTCCGTTATCTGGATATTGGGTTCAACTGCTATGGGGACACATTGCAAAATCGAACTTAGAGTGGTATGTATTTAACAGCACTGGCATAGATGATATTCCTACCGCATGGGATACTAAAGATCACATCTACTTTGATGGCGGTGAAAATAATTATACTATTCTCCAATTAATTGGAAAAACTTACTTAAATTTGAAGCTAATTTCTGGTAAAGATCTATGAGTTAGTTTGTATTAAAATATCTGTATATACATGTGCAAATGATGACATTCAACAATCGTGAGGGAGCATCAGTCTATTATTATTATTATTGTTGTTGTTGTTGTTGTTGTTGTTGTTGTTGTTGTTGTTGTTATTATTATTATTATTATAAAATAAATTTTCATCACTTCATTAGAACGTCTAATAGTTGAACTTGGGAGTTTTGGCAGTTTCTTCTTCTTTTTCATTTTCAAGCTCTTGCTCAACTTCAACCAACTCTTCCTCCAAATCATTTTCAGTTTCAATTTCAAGCTTCTCAAAACCTTCATCAATCAAAGGAGGATTGATCACATCATTACGTGATCGGAGAAGTTGTGATAATGCACTGTTGGGGTTTGCATATAGGTCTACAAACCTTCCTTGTTCAGCCACCATTCCACCCTGACCAAGAACAATGACTTGATCACTTCTACTGATAGTGGACAATCTATGGGCAATAGAAATAGTAGTGGAGTTTTCTTTCATAAGGGTTGCCAAAGCAGCATTAACCGATGATTCAGACTCGGCATCTAATGCCGAAGTAGCTTCATCAAGGATTAAAATAGATGGGTTCTTGATCAATGCTCGGGCAATAGCAATTCTTTGCTTTTGACCACCACTAAGTTGAGCGCCTCTTGCCCCTACATAAGTATCTAAACCATCTGGGAAATCGGCAATAAATGTACAATTCGCTCGCATGGCAGCGTCATAAATTTCTTCTCGTGAAGCAGTTGGTACAGAGTATGCAATGTTTTCGGCAATAGTGCCACTAAATAATACCGGTTCTTGAGAAACAATGCCTATGTTTCTACGAAGTGACTTGACACTCAAATCTTTTAAGTCCTGATCGCCAATTTTAATAGAGCCTGCAACAGGATCGTAAAATCGGAGTAATAAAGACGAAATGGTTGATTTACCACCACCAGAAGGCCCAACAATGCACACGTTACTACCAGGGGTGATCTTGAAAGTCAAATTCTCAAAAATGGTCACAGCAGGTCTAGTTGGATATGCGAATTTCACATTCTCAAAGCTGATTGTTGCTCTTGGGCTAACAAGCTTGTCTCCAAGAGATGGTGGGATAGAAGGCACTCGATCCATGATCTCAAACAGTCTACTAGCAGCACCTGCACCCTTCATGAGCTCAGTGTAAAAGTTTCCAATCCCACTAGCAGCGGATCCCGCATAAGCAGTGTACATAATATAACTAGTCAACTGACCAAATGTTAAAGCTCCACTTGTAACCATGCTTGCACCCATGGCAAGCAATCCCATAAGGGCAAAGTTACCAGTTAATTGCACAATAGAAAAAAAAGTACCATTTGCTCTAGCTTCTTGCATAGCTATTCCAAACACATCTCTAACTCTGTTTGCATAAAGTCGAACTTCTTGAGTCTCACCGACAAAAGATTGGGCAGTACGAACATTGCTGAACCTTTCTTCAGATACCTTGGTTAAAGATCCCAATGATACTTGAAAGTTTCTTGAAATCTGTCGAACTTTTCTACCATATAACCAAGTTCCTGCTAATACAGGAGGTAAAATGAGCATTATAGTACCAGTTAATTCGGGAGAAATATAAGTCATCATTCCTACACCCATAAAAGCACTTAATGTTGATCTCAAACCGTCGGCAACATTTTGAGTAACAGATTTTGATACAACATTAGCATCGGTGGTCAGTCTAGATATAAGATCACCAACTCTGTTTGCATCAAAAAACTCTGCATCTTGAGAGATGGTTTTACGGAAAATCGATACTCGTAATCTAGACACTACACGTTCACCAATGGTTCTAAGAAGAACAGTTCTTCCATATACAGCAGAAGCTCCAGTTATAAATACTGCAGTTAGACCTACAAATAATTCTTTGAGAGTGAATCCGAACACTCTGGGATCCTCACCAGCTGGGGTATTGTTAACAGCATCTAAAATCTTACCAATAATCCATGGTAGAGTCAAAGTAACACCAGAAGATAAAAGTAAGAATGCAATAGCTCCAAATAAAGGCTTTCTTTCACGCTTAACAAGAGAGAACAATCGCATAATCTCTTTTCTTCCGCTGGCAGCAGCTGTAGTTTGAGGTAACCTGGCTGAAAGGTTGACTTTTGATGCTTGTATTGCTCGCTCTGATTTGGCAAAATTAACATCTTTGTTAGGCTTGTATTGGTGCATACTAGTATTGAAACCACGCATCAGACTCAACTGATGACAGCATGATAATTGAGATCTGAGAAGAGGTGATAAATCGAACTTCCTCACTGTTCCTAGACCCATAGATCTAGGCGACAGTAGAGATCTATTCATCCCCGACCTCAAGAAAAGCGACATTGCTAGCTATATAGAATTTTTTCAGAAAGAAACATATAACATTTACCAGTTATTCTATATGAGCAAACCGCCAAAACAACGTTTTATAGGCCCTTTTTGGATAAATAGTTATTACTAAAACTGGAAGTAATCTGATAAATAACTAGATGCAGTTCTTCCTCATTGACTTAATTAACCAATGGTCCGTGAGGCTTGGTGCTCAACGAATTGGCCACATTGAGCCGAGTTCCGGACCGAATCATAGACAATCGGAGAAAATAACCATTCTAGAATAATAATAGTAATAACGACTGTTTTATAGTAAATGGTTTTTATAATTGGGATTGGGAATATTACAGAGTCATTATGATGCATTTGTTATTTGAATCAATGTTCTATAAACGAAACTCTTCACTACTAGTTACTGGGTCAAGACAGACTCAAAGAACAATACTATATCTTCAAAACAGTTCAACACGAGGAAATTTTAGGAAAGATATCGAATATTTAAAATATTTTATTCATATAATGCAAAGAAATACATTTGTTTTATGGTTGTCTAGTCGATTTGAGAATTTACTCCTTCTTGAGACCAACTTGGAGGTTGATGCTGTCGCCTTCTAATTACACAGTTAGTACTTACTACTCGAGATAAAGAATATTTCTAATTATTTCAAAATTCACTTACGCTTTCCAGCATCCCACTTGGCAGCTCTGGTCTCGACAACATCAACCTTTTGGTAGGCGACTCTCTTGTCTTCCTTAAGAGCACGTCTCAAGGTTCTAGCAGCAATAGCAGCATATCTGTTAAAACTATTCATTAAACAGGTTAGATCTGTAACAGAAACATCCAATATCTCAATTGATATTTTTTACTTACGAAACTCCAGCAGGCTTGGACATTATAATGATGTTATTGAATGTGAATAACTTCGATAGTAGTAAGGTCAAGTTCACGAAGGATTTTGAACAATTACTGTGGTCACCAGCCAATCAACACACTAGAAACATTCAGGGTAAATTGGTGGTTATTATTTGCCGCTAGTTATGCGGCTTTAATCTTAACATCTGGTGCGGCTGTTTTTGGCCATTCCTTGCCAGAAGACTATGCACGTATATAGGGCAGATAAAAAAAAAAATATCTATACATATATATATGAATACCAAAGTTGGAGGTGAATATCTTGTTCTTTTCCTGTAGCACTTCGAATTGAATATCAAAGTACTATATTATGACGGTGGATAAGCGACCCAATAAGAGGAGACTCTCCGAAAACTCTTCTCAAGTTACTGGATCGAACGCCAAGCTAAAGCCAAATACAAAGTCTAGTCTGTTGGACTTCTATTGGAAACTGGCTAGTGATGATCCAAAGGAAAGAGTTAGTGCAGCAGTAGGATTAATTGATGGATTAACTAAATCTGATTCAGAAGATGATTGGTCATATGCTTTTCAGCGTCTTATCAAAGGTTTGTCTAGTTCCAGAGGTTCTGCTAGATTGGGCTTCTCTATGGCATTGGCGGAGATACTAGAACTTCGTAGTCAGTATATCTCTATCTCTCATTACTTAGGAATGGTAGAGGATCATTTTAAAGTTCCGTCCAATATTTCTGGTCATGAAGAAAGAGGTCTTAATTTTGGTACTCTATTTGCTTTAAAAACATTGGCTGGGAGCAAGCAGCTTTGGAAAGATGCGACAGTTCGAGATTATGATCAATTTATTAATGTTGCCATTGAACTTGCTAGTCGAAAAGTATGGATCCGTGAGCCAGTATTTCATGCTCTTTGTGACTTTGCCATCACTTTAAAAGAAAAGGAGGACTCGTTTTCTAGTCAAGTTATCGTTATTCTTTTAAACAAGGTTCATGAAGTTGGACTTACTCTTACATCTGAAGGTGTTGCTTTATACCTGACTCTTTTACTTGTAAACCGAAAGGCTGTAGAATCTTGTGGTTCTGAATTATCTAGTGGTTGGAAATCTGGAAACCCGTTGTTGAAGGCAAACTTATCCAAGCTTGCCAAGGTCTTGCGTGAAGTTAGTATTGACTCTGAGACTGGTACTGTTGGTGCTAAAACTAAGGGACACTGGAAACCTTCTCTGCATTTCATTTGGACTGGCCCCCTTTTACTTGATGCTTTCAATTCTCTTATACGAACCGAGGTTGATTCCAAGGAAATTAAGAAACAAAAGAAGACAAAGAAACAATCTGCAACTGAAACTTCGGACTTTTTGACATTAGATGAATTTTGGAAGACAGTCGTTGACGAAGGTTTCTTTTCTAACTCTGCATCTTCAGAAAGAAAGTTCTGGGGATTTGAGATTTTATCCACTTGGCTTCCTCAAGCTTCGAATACCTCTGAGCTTCTTACCACCAACCTTATTAGACGACTCGTTAATCAAGTATCTCAATCTGATCGGTTATTAAATAAGGCAGCAAAGAAAGCCATTTCTATTATCCAAGAGGTTGCTCAAAAGAAGCCACATATATGTGTTGATGTCATTAAAAGGTTATTGGATCAAGCCCCTAATTTTGACTCTATCACTAAAACAAAGACTATCCATAATTTAATTCAATGGACTCCAGTAAATCAATTACCTGGTTTGATAGATCTATTTGAAGGTATTTTCAAATCCCCTAATTCCTCTGATGAGAAAGCTTCTTCAACTAGAAGACTATGGGCTTTGGATAGTTTACTTGGAATTGTAAAATCTTGTAAGGGTAAAGAATCTGAAGGATCAGATGAGTGGTTAGAGGCCATTATTAACTTCTTCATCAAGTTTGGCTACTTCAAGTCTGATGTTGAACTTTCTGAAACAATTATTGATAGCTGCAGATCAAGATTAAACTCGGTCTTGTCATTGACTGTAGGAGTTAGTAGGACCGATAAGAAGTCTTGGGCATTGTACACTATTTCCAAAATCCTTTCCCTTGAAGAGAATAGTTCTGAGTTACATAACCAGTTTGAGGGTGATTTATTGAAGGCTAAGAATAAGTCTGTAAAGACTCTAGAGAAAATTAAAAAGAAGAGAGCATCATCTAAACATGCCGATAGTTCTCAATTAGAGGCTTTTGAGCTTTTATTTTCACTCGTTCTAATTCAAGTTTACTCCAGTGATAGTGAAGCAGCTAGTATTTTAGATGAAATCCAATTGTGTTATAATACTATTGTTGGGAAGGCTAAAAACGAAGAAGGTGATGATGATGATGAAGTAGATGCTGGTCAAGTTTTGACTGAAATCCTTCTCAGTTTCCTGTCTAGAAAATCCGCATTACTCAGAAAGATTTCTGAAACTATCTGGTCTACTTTCACTGCTGAAATTAACAGAGAAAGTTTAGAATCTTTGTACGATATCTTAACTGCAAGAGAAAGTGTTCAAGGACAGGAGGATTTGTTTGATAGAGATGATGATGATATGGATGTTGATGAAGAAGATAGCTATGAGCATGATCATGACCACGATCATGACCACGATCACGACCACGACCACGATCACGACCATGATCATGAACATGAGTCGGATGAAGATAGCGATGAAGAAAGTGAAGATAGTGAAATAGAAGATGATGAAGATGATGAAGATGGCGATGAAACTGAAGCTGATAGACAAGCTAATATTGCCCTTGCAAAAGCTCTTGGTATTGCTGAGTGTGATGAAGAAGCAGAAGTTCGAGAGGAAGAAGAAGATGATGAAGAGTCTATGGATGATGAACAGATGATGGCATTGGATGAACAAATAGCAGGTATTTTCAGAGAGAGAAGAAAAGCCCTTGATGCTAGTAATCCCAACAAGAAAAAGCAAGATGCTTTGGAAGCTAAGCAGAATATGGTTCAGTTCAAGTCCAGAGTATTGGATCTCTTGGATATCTATATTAAGGAACAACAAACTAACCCCATGATTTTAACTGCAATCATTCCTTTGCTTACACTTATCCTAAGGACTAAAGATAAGCAACTAGGTGATAAAGCACACCAGTTGCTCAAGAATAAGCTGTGTAAGGTTAAAGAACTTCCTGTAATTACAGAAGAAGAAGTTGAAGATGTCAAACAAACATTGATTTTAATCCATGAACAAGCAACTAAGAGTACCAACAAAGCACATTCACTTGCTTGTAATCAAACTAGTGTATTTATTTCTAAAGTTCTATTGAAATTCAGCAAAGACTTGGCACCAGAAATCACTGCTATTTATGCTACTTCTATGTCACAATGGGTGCAAAAATCACACTCTAAAATAACACCTGCATTATTCTTTGATTTTGTAAATTATATCTCATCGACAAAAGGCCGATATTAAAACGTATTTGTTCATAGATTTGTTATAGCAATTTATTTGTGTTTTTGATTGATTGATTTATTTCGTTACAAACTAAAACTAAACCTCTCGACCATCACGAAGATTACTTTTTCCTTTCTCAATTTTTTGATGAATCAGATAAATAGCAAGTTGGTTTTCGTCTGGAAATCCTTCAATATTGACAGATCTTGTCCCACCGACAACCTTATCATCAACCTTGACATTTGCACCAGACACCCGTCTGATATCATTTATATGAACACCCTTTTTGCCAATAATACATCCAACAAAACCGGCAGGAATGCATATTTTTTGAGATAGACGATTAGCAGGGTCAGCCTTTTGCGCTTGTAATTGAGCTTCGTATAAATCTGAATTCCCATTTACCAATGGGGCAGTAGGAGCAGCAGGAAGACTGATACGATTTTCTAAATTGCTTTTATCTTGACTATTTGTTTGTGCTCTTCGACCATCTTTACGGGGCCCATCACTTCGATCATTATCATCCCTTTCATTGGCATTTGCTTGCGAAGGATTATATGCATTGTATCGATCTAAGTTAAGTTTTGGCTTATGAAGTACGTAAGTCATGGATAAATAGTAAACAGCGATATGAATAGCATCTGCCACACCTTTAATAACAACACATCTATCCCCAGAACCTGGAAGAAGGCCTTCTTGTGCCTTGATTTTGGCAGCCGATGCTGCTTCAATTTCTCGGAATTTTTGACCCCTTTTTCCAATAATGGCACCCAAAGCAGGATTTGGAAACAGTAGTTTCATTACAAAATGTTTAGCATTTGGTGTAGAAGGAGTATCCAGTTGTTCATGATTCAATATTCTAACGACAATTCCAGCTGCCTTTGCAACTGCCTCAGAGAGGCCCCTGATATGAAGAATTCGTTCAGTAGCACCACGATAGTTATCACTAACAGAAATTTTAACATTTGCGAACTGTTTGACGCTGGCAATTGTAGCTCCTCTTCTACCAATTACCTCTGAAGCTTCATCGCCAGATATAAGCACTCTCAAATGAATATAAGTGCTATTTGGATCTTGGTCTTGGTTTCTCAATTTGTGGCTTGAAATCATTTTTGCTTTTTGGGGTTTTAGTTGTAAAATTTCGTTAATTGTGTCGTTTATTTCATTATTGTCATAATTGTCATTATAGTTATTTTCTGGATCGAAAGGGTCATTATCATTAAGAACTTCTACATCTTGATCATATTCATGTGCATCATATCCAGATAGAACTGAAAGTGGGCTTGAATCTCGATTCTCAACTGCCACTCTCTTTTGTAGACCTAGGTCCATATCTGCACTTGAATCTGATCCTCTTCGTTTCGACATACTTCCGTCTCTTTATAAGCTAATAATTAGTGGCTTGGTTAAATCAACTAATAAGGTACATGTTTGTGAGGTTGCATACCGACAATATAAGAAAAGAAAGAATTTAAATGAAAAGAAAAGAAAAGAACCGGTATTACCAATTGACTCAGAGAAATAAAAGAAGGATAACAAAACAATCACTGATTCTGTATTTTATACTTCCCGCAATTTGTTATTTTTTGTTGTTGTTTCGTGAGTAATTATACTATTGGAATCAAAGTATCTTCACTAGTCCATGAAAAATAGGCTTCTCCCAAACAATTATTTAACAATTTTATACCCAAAGAGAACCAGATAAAACAAAAATATTACCAAATTGACACACCTGTTTAATTAATTACCAAGTTTGCAACAAGACTATTCAATTTCAAATTCAAAGGCTTTCCCGCTGGATAATACCAAGAACAGTTAATTCTACCAACCGATGGTTTATATGTGGACTTATAAAATTACAGCTATTATACACATTAATACAATAATGCGAACAAGCGAGGAAACCGCCTAACCTTGACCATGCATGGGGTGGAAATCACGCACCCAAATTTTGGCCCGTTTGGTTAACTTAAAGTAATAGATTTTAAAAATTATGATTTACTTTTTGCTAGCCTTGGGGTCACTTATAAACGGATCCAAGTATATAATTGCTATCTTTACCCCTATTAAGATTTGGAAAGTAGCAGTTTAATAAAAAGCTATAGCTAACATTTGTCCCATCAGCCGTAACTGGCTGTGTGCGGGCGGACTTAGGTAACTTTCTTTTTAGAGCCGAATGGTTAACAAAGCTAGGACCTATGCGAGACTTGAGCTTATCCATGATTCTTATACTTAGAAGGCAGGAGCTTTTAACGTTAAGAGTGTAGATTGGCGTAATCTTATAGTAAACATGGAGGTCTGCCATCTCAAGGTTACATAATTAGTTACAGTGAGAGAGCTACGACGTACAATAGTAACAGTTACAGCTTAGTTCCTGTAGCTGACTAAATACATCAGCAATCCGGCTATTAAACGAACAAATAGGCAGTGTGTGTGTCACTCACTCACTAGTTACCTTGTGCATTATACATTGCAATGTTCTTGTTGTATACACGTACAGTACATTTGGGTACTGGTCTATAAAGTTGATACAATTGATGCTTCATCTAGGCGTCGAGTTTAAAACCGATTTTGATTGGAATTTCATCATTCCAGGCTTTTGAATCAAGATATTGTTTATGATAATAGTCTCAATCCATATTTCCATATATTTAAGCTAAGGTTATTACTGCGAGTTGTTTTTGCTGTAACTCTATCGATATGCAATCAACGTTAACTTTTGACTTAACACAGTTATATAGCCTAATTTATAGGTGTAACTGTCTCAGGCATGCATCTTTGACGCCGTTTACTCAAAAAAAAAAAAAAAAAAAAAATGGGGAAGTTACAACTTTTAATGTCTACAACTGCTGAGGATCATCCTTGATAATCAATAGTGAAGTATGTATTCCGAGGTAACTGACAGGTTATTTCGTACCAAGTATAATATAGGAAGGGAATTATCAGGGGTAGTTCTGGGTCTGGCTGAGGCTTTCTTTCTGCCAGAACTATGTTCTATACTATTTCACGGTAATATAATCGTATTCTTTAAAGATTAAGGTTGTATGAGTAACGACTATATGTAAGTTAAATGCTCTGTTCAGTTTGTTTTTTGTGATAGAAAGTTTAGAAAGATCGTGGGAAGTCGTTATAAATCAGCATCTAAACTTTTAGCTATAGCCTATACAAATATACGTTCTAAATATGTTAAGCATATGTGAGTAACAGTGAGTTAGGCCCCCTGCCCAGACTCTGGGCCCCAGAGTCTACCGGCTCCATGTTTCCAAAATTCAAATGCGGCAATGGGTAATAACATTGGGTATACACATGATACAAAGGACTGGAGTGAGACTGAGTGAGATCAAGTTGGTTCAACACTCCAAATGACCAATTGTTAGAAAATTGCAAAATTCAACCTGTAATAATTTATCCATCTTATGACCCTCCTAACCATTTTAGAACCACTCAACTATCACAATGTCAAAAATTTCAAAACTTATTTGCCACCATATGCTTTTACCGCAAGACTAGATTTAACAAAGATATAAGATGGAATTAACCTACAACACCGTTTTTATTTCTTGACAACAGTGGCAATTGATTGGTGGAATAGTTTAATACAAGGAAACTGGAAAAGAAACGAAGGAAAATATAATTATTGTATCCGAGTAGGTTGTATTATTGTAGATCCCTGTTTTGAAGTTGCATTTCATCTCTGATGATAATTCAGGGGTTAGTTTGAAGTCCGCTCAATCTCTGCATACTTTTGTAAGTACGTGCCTGGATCCAATTTATAATTTATCACGTGTATCATAGACAAACGAATTTAATATTCAATTATCAATTATCAACCAGCTTAACTGGTTAGCTATTTTCAGATACCATCTAGAATGTCAAATTTAATGGCTGTGTAAATTATTTTCAAGTTCCTAATATCTGTATGGCCAGTGCGCAGCTACTGGCGTAGGGCTGAAATGCTCAAATTTAAAATAGATCAGTGAATCTACATGCTCTGGGAACTAACCATCTTCCTAACCACAGAAAACACTTCCAAAATGACGTCCAGTCAAGATCCTAACGCACCACCTATAGAGAAACTCGACGAAGAAGAATATAGAGAAAGTGAGGATGAAGACTTTGATCCCAATCAAGGTCACTCAGATGAAGAACAATCGTCAGACGATGAAGACTTCAATGTTGAAGATAAGCAAGAGGAAAAGCAACTGGCTACTAAGTATAAAGAGATCGAGGGCGTTGGTTTGATTAAGACGAGAGCCCAACGGCAACAAGAAGCACAACAAGAGAAAGAGTACATTAAATCACAAGAAAAGGCTACTGTTGATATCGATTCTCTTTGGAAGGATATGAATGATACATCTCGAAAACCCAGTTCGATTGAAGAATCAAAGCCGGATCTGTCTGCTTCTATAAAAGAAGAATATATTACTATTAAACGGACTTACCAATTTGCTGGAAAGGTCATAACAGAAGAAAAAAGAGTTTCAGCATCATCAGCCGAAGGTAAAGCTTATTTGAAAGAAAAGGAACAACAGTCAAAACAATTAGAAGCCAATACAAGTTCGTCAGCAATATCGATTGGTAGCAAGCCAGGTACTAAACTTCGAAAGACAGTAAAGAAACGCAAATCATCTTTACTAGACGAATTAGAGGCAGGAAAGGCAAGGAAGATGAATACTTTAGAAAAGAGTAGACTGGACTGGCTAGGGTTTGTGGATCAAGAAGGAATTAAGGATGATTTGACCAGACATAATAAGGGTGGTTATTTACAAAAACAAGACTTTTTATCTAGAGTGGAGCAAAAAGTTCATGATGAAATTAAGGCTGCTACGAAGAAGAAATGATGTTATGACAATCATAATTTCTTTTATTTATTTTAACGGATGATTTTTGTCTATAGTCACAATGCAATGTAAACAGAAAAAGAAAAAAAAAGAATAAACTAAAAAAAAAAAACCGCATCTTAAAAGTGGGGCACCCCCAAACTGGTCATAATGAGTGAGAAAATGCTGAAAACACCTTCTCCTAACACGAGACCACTAGATAAAATGATTAATAAGACCTTAGAGTCATGATCCTTATATTTTTTGAGCCAGTAATGAGAAATGGCTCCTCCAATAAATCGAGCCAATGTGAAAGATGGTGAATTGTAGATACCAATTCCTACTGCTACTCCTGAGGGAATGAACTTGGTCCATTGAGAATATTCGTCACCTGAGTAAATTACTTTCAAAAGAGCAAATACTGCAAAGATGATTCCAAAACCTAGTGCAGAAATCCCAACATGGGGAGGTAGTCCTTGACCAGTAACCAATCTAGAACAGTCAATCCAAATCACAGCAGTAGGGATTCTGAAAAGAGATCCGGGAATTTCATAAACAGAGTCATATAAACGGTATACAAAAGCAGACAATATAACTGACCAGATACTTCCCATAATTTGGGCATAGAACTGAGCTTTAGGGGATGCACCAATTAAATGACCAGTCTTCAAATCTTGCATAAGATCACCTGCTTGTTGAGCACCAGCTTCAGTGATTCCTCCAGCGACCAAGTTAATAAGAACCGCACCGGGGTGATCTCTTGGTACAACTAGTGCAAATAGAACCTGAGAAATTTTTCCAATACCAGAAACAGGGTTTAAATCGGTTTCACCTAAAGCGCGCACACCCAAAACACTTAAAAACATAGCCATTATCACTGCTACTACTGATGCGTATAATGGGATGATATCACCAAATACAATTCTAGTAGTAACAATACACAATAGAAGAGATAGACCCAATCCTATCCCTGCCGTTTGCCAAGAAACCAAGAACTGGGGTGGAGCATCTCTATCTTCTTCCTTTGAACGACTAGTTTCGTCACCGGAAACGCCAGTAGTCAATGGTTGATATCCAGTTAAATCTGTAGCAGAATCAGAAGGTGATTGACCTCGGGAATATTTTTCGGAAACAATATTTTGATACCAATTGTAAAGAGATTTTATAGAAAATGCAATGAAAGAGACGACAGTATCAGCTACCATAATAGCTAAACTGATCCACAAAATCCATCCTTGGCCACCAGTCTTCCAATCATCGATGGGACCAGTAGCCCATCCCAAATTCTGTGATAATGGTGCCAAAATAGCCCAACCTAAAAATGCACCCAATAACATAGAAGTTACAGTAGGAAATCCCATAATAATTCCCTGTCCAATATATGCAGGTGAAGGTTGGAATGTCCATAAGTAGTTGTTTGCTAAATAGTTACCAAATAATGGTAAGTTTCTTACTATGGGTAAGAAATATGCTACCAATGTATAGGTTGCCGAAAGACCAAATGAGATAACTAGAGCCTGAATATTTTTGTAATATGTAGAATCAGCCGAATTGGCAGGGTCTAAATCTGGTTCATCTTCTTCTTGACCAGCTTCAGGTTCGGGTTCAGGTTCAGCAGTATCTGCCCCTGATTCTTCAACAGTATTACTGAATGAAGTTTTGTGTAAAACAGAAATCAATGTTGCAGTAGCAGTACCGGAAGGGAATCTAAGCTTTTCCTTAACAATGATCTGATATCTTAATAAAACAGCAAAGAAGACGCCAAAGAAAGATAAGCCAGCAGACCATATAATCAATTGCAAGATAGATAGTTTAATAGGGTGCCCTTCAATAGAACCAATACCAGCTTCTGATGGAAGTAAAAATTTCTCGATAGCTGGAACTACACCAACTAATCCGAAGGCTAAAGGGCCAGTACCAACAGCAACCGCTAAGCTTTGAACAAATACATTCTCAACATCAGAGAATGGGTATTTTAAGTACTTTTGTAATGACTTGAATGTAGCAAATCCAAGAAGAGATGAAGGGAGTCCCATCATTGATACCCACCCAGTTTGCAAACCAAATTGGAAATTTGAAAAGAGGACAATTGATCCAATAAGTAAACCGGTGACAATTGACCTAGGAGTCACTTGCCTGGTTTGAGCCTTGGCTCCCCAGCTGCCATCTCTAGAAGTCATTTCTATTAATTAAGGAGATGCAGAAAAAATAATAACAGCTGTAAATATATATGGAATCTAGTAGAGCCGAAGTTTCTTGGGGTCAACTGGTCTAACACTGGTTAAGGATGATCTGCTAAGCTCCTCTTTAGACTAAGAAACCAACCGGGAATGAATGAAGCAAATATATCTACCACCTTTGAAATTAATTGAAAAGGAAAGTTAAGAAACTGACATGAGGTAGTAATACGGAGTATGCGTGGGTGACAAATTCTAAGTGGACTCCAAATCATAAATAGATAAAGAATGTCGAATTTATCAGTGCTGTTAGTCAGCAGGGTTCGGATGCGTTACATTTAGATTTCGGAGTTCGACGATAACAGTTAGCCGTTAAGCTGCGTAGAATTTAAGCGAGCGGCACAGACTGTTAATGCACACAGTTTGCCCTCTTTGAACTGATATCATAAACTTGATAGGGGATTGAATGTAAAATGTTAACGCTGAAGTCGATCGATATTTAATGAGACTCTGTATAAAGCAAGATATGATAAGTTGATAGATCCAGTGCACAGAATTGATGAGGTCACCTGGTCTAGGGGGGGTAATAGAATGTAGGTACCAGTATATCATAATAGAATCGGTGAAACAGACATCCTGTAAAATAAAACCGAACGATCAAAAAATGTACATTATAAATTAGTACCTGTAGAGTCCAAAATGCTATACTAACACTTTTGGTAAAGTGTATTATCAGCACACTTTATCATGTAACCGTTAGTGTAACAGTATGTGCATGTAAGTTAACTACAGTAACCTGTTAAGTTAAGTTAAGAGCTACTTAAGTTAAGTTACCGCTACCAGAAAATTTCTTAACTTACAGTAACTGGTTAGCTTTAACCAAATGTGTGCTCTTCGATATCTTGCCTCGTGTATCATGCCACTAAAATAACAGTCCACGCGTATATACTATCATTATATATTATAATAGTCGAATGTAATTGATAATCCAACTAAGGGGACCTTCCGGCTCGTTTTAAGAAGTTAAACAATTGTACTTTAGACTTCAGTTCTTCTTTCAAAAAAAAAAAAAATACTTTCTACAAGTGCAACAACTAGAGGAGATACTCAGAGCTTATCAAACTGAATACAGACAATTCATGAATAAATCAGCATTTTTTGGAATTCTACAGCACCTAATAAGTTAAATCAAACCATTGAGACAGATATAGAAGCAAATGGACCCACAGCAGAACGGAACGCCATGATTTTGACTGTTTAGGTTGGCTATTTAAGACCCATTCAAAGAATATGAATATTTATACTGTGGAATTATCTCATTTTCTCCTTCCAGGCGGCGAAGAAGTGATTTTGACTTCGAAAGTGGGCCTGGACGCCTTAACCGGGATAATAGTTCTTATAACATCCCGAAATAATAAAGTTAAGTGAAACTATAACTAAAGTTAAATTCCTATTTAGATATTCTAATATCTACCTCATGGTTTATGTGAAGTATTCCAATGCAAAGATGTATAAAACAGTTATAAGTTTATGATCTTCTATTTACTATGGGAAGAGGAGCCATATTGTCAGAAGGGATAAAGATGCTCTGAATAACTATTGTCAATGTTAGGAATTAAACCCCTAGGCCTTGCAGCTCGTTAATGCGCACCAGCCCACATTTAACAGTTAACAAAAACGTTAGTGATTGACAGGGCGGATCAATTCACCAAGCATAACTTACCACTGTTTACCATCCAACAATCGTTCCACGCCTGTATTTACAAATGTTATTCTTGGTCAGACATTAATATATTTTAGGACTCTATGCTTGTAAGACAAATATATAACAAACTCAATTGGACCAGCAATGTTGCTCAAATAGACATTTAAAGGCTATACTTATTTAGGCTATAATGGTTTTTGACTACGCTAACAAATCTGAGATCTTGATGCAATTAAGTCGGCAAGGTTAAGGTTATAATTCTCTGTTACTCTGGTCAAACGACTAGAAAAACTGTGACCCATCTACAGTCAATATAGTAACTTATATGTATTAAAATTTGGTTAGGGCAAGAAAAATATTCGAAGCCACTATTTCACTATCTTGCTACATGTTAATTAATAAAGTTAAAATTTGCGACACTAAATGGAGAGTTCTGGGAAATATTTCTAAATGACCAAATGATTATATAATGGCTGTTTATACTATACCTCGTATGGGACTTTGGGAGATCAGGATTTGCACCAAGTAAACCCAGATCAGCAAGACGGGTGTTGCTCTTAACAAGCGTTCCTACTTTGTGCAGAACCGATATTCGATATTCAAGATCTAACAAATTTACCAATTATAAACTAATTAGCGTACAGCTTCTTCAGTTTGGTCCGTAATAGGAGACATTTACAGAGTCTTTACGACCCACTTAGCTTAACTTCATCTAACCATTTAGCGCAGTAATATTAGCGGACCCATTTTGTCTGGAGCCGTAGACCAAAAAAAATAAAAAAAAAAAACCGCTTTAGGCCCAAGTCTAATTGGTAGCAATAGTTACTCCTGTACTGTAAGTTAAGTTAAGTTAACTTATACGACAGAGGCGTGCGTACGTACGGTTAAGCTGAAGCTAATACACTCAGTTGCTGGCCCGACGACAGTGTTAACACAACCAAAAAAAAAAAAAAACAAAGATGATAGGATTGCCCTAAAACATCACAATTAACTGTTACCAGTTCACGGATTCGGTTCGGGCGTTGGTGAACCCGCAAACGTTTTTAATAGTTCCTGACTGTTTAAGTCAAAAGAAAAAACTCAAAATATCAAAAATTAAGAACTTGCAAATAAAATATAGCTTATCCGAAGAATGTTTAGATCAAAGATATTTTATGTTTTTTCTGAGTTTATCTTTTTCTGTGAGAGTGCAGGCTTGACAGCATAATTAAACAATATTATTGTTCGATAAATATTTTTTCGGAGTGAATCCCAGTACAGTACATGTAACAGTTAGGGTATAATTGGGCACGTTGGTGCTGCTGTTCCTAATTACCAATCTACCTTGTGCGTGCGTGGCTGGTCGGCTAGCAAGCAATGGTGACAGAAATGGAATAGTAGTTTTAGGTTAGATTCTCATAAAACTACATAACTAAAGTAAGTTAGTTTAATAATACAAGAAACAGTCAATGAGAAATGTTTCGAATTTGATTTAACTTGATAGTTAAGCTGGCGAGCATGAAGGTGCAAACTCGCGCTTTTTCAAGCATCTGATATGGCTATCTGTAGCTTGTAATAAACCACCGTTTAGGGCAGGAAAAATACAAATGCAGTCTGGGGCCTATATGTCGATCAGGCCGGTTCTAGGCTAGATGCAGGCAGAGGTCGGTCGGTTGAAAGACGTCATTTAGAAGGTTCCTGCCTAAAAGCGCTTGGGTTCTGCTAACTTTGTTAATTTGGTTACTAAATTAGTGTTATTTTTCTGCATACTAAAAAAAGCAAGGTCGGCACTGGGGCAGGAAAAAATCAATTTTTAGTGACTTGACTGCACATCACTAGCACTGTAACTTACAGATAAGTCAGTTCTATAAATACAAGAGGTTTCCAGGAACTCACTATATTTATTTTAACACTGTACTACTATTTTTGTGTGTTCTATTTTTAATTTGCTAATATAAACTGTCAACTTGACCTGCTGACTTTAATCTTGGATTATTCTTATCGGGTATTACATCTAGGTCTTCACCAACCATTTAGGTTTATTATTAGCATTATTGTCCAACAAATAATTATTATTTATTCCTAATACGACTGCTACAAAATAAGTTTATTACTGACAAATTATTACATCTACCAACAATATATATATATCATACGCCAACTTTTTAACCGAAAAACTTATTTATAATCGAAAAACTTGAGAAAATGTCAAACTACGTTGTTGGAAGTAAGGTCCTTAAGCAACATAAGCTTTTTGATGATGATAAGGTCCTCACTTCTCCAAGCATTTTCAACTGTTCATCAGTCATGTCGTTTTTAACTCACATGCTTGTATTGCTATTGTTTTCATTGGCTGTATATTTTGTTGTCAATGCTGTTATTGCTGGTGTTAAATTCATCATTTGCCGCCGAAGACGAACTGGACGTTCTGAACCATCTTCTCCTATCCTTCCATTATCTGGTGCTTCTAGCCCAATTTTAGATACTGGACGAATGTTTTACCCAGAGAAACATTCTCCTGTTTAATCTGGTTGATGATCTGAAATGTTTCTTGTTTTTTATTACTATTATTATTATTATTATACTATTTTATAATCATTTGCATACGACTCCTTTATGACCCGCTAAAAAGAACACATAATAAGAAGGATTAAAAAGACCAATTTTCATGTTGATTTTCTATATTGTCTTCTCAAAAGATTGAGATGAATATGGTGTAATTCTCTACCTTCCTTTACTTGCATAATTACTATATAATAAATTAATTGTTTTACTCATCTGAATAATAATTCTTTGTAGGTTTACAATTAAAATTAGGTTATTATTAATTCGATAAACATTAGGACGAAGTACACATATTATGCCCGTCATATATTTAGAAGATATTGGTTCTAAATATGGCAATAAAACTTATTGAATCAGCTAGGACCCACGAAATTGCAGATTCGGAATAAACTATCAATATAAAATTAAACATATGCTATAAATATCATCTATTCCAGTTTGCGTTATGAATCATCCAGATGATCTATGCCATGGAATATAGTGTCCCAACTTGTCTGAAATCCAAATCTTACGAGCAACATTCTTCTAATCAGCTTACCATATTTTTGTAAAGCAATCCAGCAATATTTATTGAGCATGCAAGTTTATATATAAAAGCATACAACGATATAAATAATTGATTTCACAACAATCTTAAAAATAGGTTCATCAATGTGCTACAGCTAGATTGTCTCTCCACGGTATTGAACAAGACAGCCACACTGGACTAAATAATCTAGCATTTAAATCTCGAAGCAATCATTATACTTTGATACTTAATAAATATGATAAACAGAATTTTCATATTTTTGTGATCCTTACGTATTGTATCTTACAGCTTTAGTCACCTATGTACAAATGTAACTTAAGTTAAATAACGTTGAAGTTCAGTTAACTTTACAGTAGTAATGTCATACCCTAGTATGTACTACATCTAGTCAGTATAATAATGGCAGTATATGCTAGTATTAGCACTGCGGCTGAGACTCAGCGCTCCACCTTAAAACTAAGTTAACTTAACTGTAGATTTAAATTGTTCATTCCATATCCAAATATATATATATATATATATATATATATATTATATCTTAATATGTTTGCATTTGCAAAACAATTGGTCCGTTCTGCTGAAGGAATCATTTCAAATACTTCAGATGAAGCATTTGGTCACCAAAGATCCGGGTCCTATCAGACACCAAATGTATCTTATGGATTTCGAGTTGTCCACGTCGATCAGAACTCTGCTGCCAGAGATGCTGGTATAGAATCATTGTTTGATTTCATAGTTGGACTAAACGGTCATTCTTTAGCACCTTCTTCGGCCACTGAATATAATCAGCATCTTCAACTTGTTGATGATTCTCCTCCTATTGATTCATTTCTCCAAGAGATTGAAGCTTGTAGAGGTAAGTCTGTATCACTTGATGTTTGGTCTGCCAAAGGTAGAATACAAAGAACTGTCATGTTAGCAGTCCCTCAAGATCAAGATTCAACCAGTGCACCAACAATTAGTAATGAAGACAGCTATGACGAAATTGATGTTAATGAAAACGCCTTGCCTAAGCAATCCTTTGAGGATGATAATCTTAGTTTTCCACAGAAAACTACCACTACCGATTTTGGTCTTGGTTTAACGTTACAATGGACTCCTTTGGAGGTGGCTGATCATGTATGGCATATACTAAATGTAACCCCTAATAGTCCTGCCGATCAAGCTGGATTGATTTCTCACGCTGATTATATTGTTGCTGCTGAAAATGGATTATTAGAATCAGGAGGTGAGGGATTGTTTGCTAGAGTCTTGAGTCGTATAGTATCGAATTATTATTCTCAGTATCCCGATCCAAACATATCTAATATCCCACCACCACCAGAAATTGAGCTTTATGTTTATAATCATGACTATGATATTGTTCGTCCAGTTCGAATTCAACCTAATCCTAACTGGGGAGGTACTGGATTACTTGGTTGTGGTGTAGGATATGGCCTATTGCATAGATTACCAGCAGTAGCAGGTAAATTTTCACCAAATCCAAATACCTATAGGTCCTCTTCACAGAACAGACAAAGTTCATCATCATTCAGTAGGCCATCTCTCTTAGCACCCGGTGATACCCTTTTTGAAGCATCCACTGAAGAATCCCCCGATGTCCAACAAACCAACTTTGTTATTCCTGCCTCATTAGCTGATGCTGCACCTCACATATCTCAAGCTCCTCCACAACAACAATACTCAGTTCCACCACCCCCAAGAGGTGTTCACAATCCTAAAAGGCGACATCACAATACCAACGCGTCAGATTTAGCATCATATTTTGCTGAGGAAGAACAAAAAAGCAAGGAGATTGAAGGCACAAGAAGTTCTAAACCCTCCGACCAAGTTCTACCACCACCTCCTCCAAAGGCTGGTAATCTTAATTAGATAGAGTATCCACTTACTCTATATTTTTAATAATTTTTAAAATGTACAATAAGTATATATATAATCAAAAATAAAAAATATTTATTTATGCACCTTTCAGAAGTGTATGTACCATATATAATATATAATATATAAAATATAAAATATAAATTTACCCAATTGATAAACGGCCCAAAACTAGAGGTTCCAAAAAACAACAACTTTTATATCACTTACAAGTCCTCATGTTCAATGCCCTCGGGTTTTTGCTCATCATCTTCAGAAGAAGCATCAAACTTGGCCTTAGCTGCTAAGATATCAACCTTGTGGGTTCCTTGCTCTTCAATAAACTTAGCAAGTCCTTCCAAAGTTCGGGGTCCAGTATATTGAATAGGACTATCCTTCTTACCAGCAGGGTAAAGCTTGATAGTAGGATAACCAGCGATCTCATCAGGGACCTCGTTGGCAGTATGGTCAAGTTTGGCAATAACAACCTTATCAGATAAGTTGGAGTCCTTAAGGACAACACTACCAAGTTGTTCATAAGTAGGAGCCAAGTTCTTGCAGTGTCCACACCAAGGAGCGTAGAACTCAATCAAAACATCCTTATCATCATCAAGGACAATATCGTCATAAGACTTTCCGACAACCTTGAAGACAGCATCTTCTTGAACATCAGGAACAGCCTCGGACTTGACGCTAGGCTCAATCTTGCCATTGACATAATCATTAACAAACTTAGTCAAAGACTCGGATGTGATCTCCTCATCTTGAGGGAGAACATACTTCTTGTTGGTCTCAAAGTCTTGAACAACAATCGCAGGCCAGCTGGATTTTATGTTAACATTGGCAGCATGTCCACCATACTTCAAAGCATCAATGAAACCAATGTTAGCCTTGCCCTTAAGCTTAGGAGCCAACTTCTTAAGGAAGCCACCGATCTCCTCTCTGTCTTCATCACTGTCCACAAAAGCATACAATAAGGGAATACCAGAAGTAGCATAGTCGTTGAAGGTAGTAGGACCAACCTCACCAATAAGAGGGAATGACTCAATGCTAATAAAAGAAGTGATAGATTCCTTATCAAAAGTAGAAGAGTAAGTGGCGTACCTGTCATCCTCACTATCAAAGTTCTTGAAAACAACAACAGCAGGCAACTTCTTAACACCATACTTCTTAGCTAACTTAGCATCGTTGCTAGCACCGAAGATGTACTTGTTTCTCAAGCCTTCAGCCAATTCAGAGAAGGTACCATTGGAAGACTTGTCATCAAAGAAACCAACAATAACAACAGGGTCAGAATTAGTGAATTCTTCAATTGAATTGGCATCGATGGCAGAAACAGCAGGAATGGATTGCTTGACCATAAATGAAACAATACTGTCAGCTTTTCTTGGTCCTTGGTATGGAGTGATGTTATCAAGACCGTGGAAAACCTTAATAGTGGGGAATCCTTCAATTCGTTGTTGAGCACATAAGGCTTCTTCCTCCGTACAATCGATCTTGGCAATAGGAATGCCCTTTTCTTTAAGAGAAGTAGCAGCCAATTCGTACTCAGGAGCTAAAGCTTGACAATGTCCACACCAAGGGGCATAGAATTCAGCCATTACAACATCATTGCTACTGATAAACTCGTCAAATTCTCCAGTAGTAAGTTGGACAACATCAGAAGCAGAAGCAACGGCAAAAGCAGCTGCTAATGCAGACTTAAGAACAAATGAATACTTCATTATATATGTAGTATGCTTTTTTTTTCTTTGCTCTTTTATAACAACTTCCTCTAATTTGTTATAAATCCAAAAAAAAAAAAAAATCCGACTATTTATGTATTAATAATTAAATAGAAGGGATTTCTGTGACTCGGAAAAAAAATCTCGTGAAACAAACTTTATTAGTCAGTTGAAGGTCGAGTTAAAGGAAGAAAGTGAGATGGTCTAAGTAAGAGCTCAGCCTGCTTATTAACACGTACTAACTTGGAATTCAACGTGTCATAGGGAATAAATCTGCAGTCTACTGTAATAGTACAGGCCCACGCTACCAATGAGTTAACCTGCCACTAAATTGTACAAGATGATGCGGCAGTTGTTCCGCGGACTAGTCCTTTAAGTTTGAAACTATTCATATTGCTCTTGTAACCATGGAAGAAGTAAATATATATGATGTTATAATCTAGGGATATCTTAGTGAAAGTTGTTTGTATTATTGTGGGTGTTGTAAATTTTGCAAGTTTTAACTAAGCGAATCACACTGTACCAAAGTTAGTTAGTTAACATTAACTTAACGTTAACTTTTATTGTGTACTAGTAAGTTAACCTACAGTCATACCAATCGTTATAGTAGAGTCAACTAACAGTTAAGTTAAGTTAACTTACTATAAGACTATAAGTTAACTTAACCTGTTACTAGTAAGTTACATACGTTAACAGCTTGTTAAAAGTATAGAGTAGAATCTATAGATCTATACAACCGGTTTAATCAGCCTATGGGCATTTACACTTAACAACAAAGGCATACGACAAGTATGTCGCTATTTATAGTCTTTATAGTAAATATATATTTCTACTGACCGGGATCCTGACATAGCAAATCAGCAATAACCAAAGTCTATATATAGCGATACTTAGGCCTTGCCATGACCAAGTCGCACCAGACCCAACACCATACGGCTAAACAGAATGGAGCTTTCCCGATGGCAAATGCTCTCTTCACACAGAGTAACTTTACAGTTAAGTTAACTTAACTTAACGTTAACTGTGCTGATTGAAAAAAAGTACCCCATTTGATCGGGACTTTGAGCGTCTTGCCAGTAAATACCCTAGACCTGGATTGGTAACGAAACGAGAATATGGCCTGCCTTGTTACCAGCATTATAACCTACGACAATATAATTTCTAGAGATAAAACAACTTATCAAAGTCGACAGTATATAGTATATTCTGATTGTCAAATCTCATATTTGCAAAGATCATTTTGTTTTTTTCTTGAGGTGAAAACTGATTTTGGATCATGGCTGATGTAAATACTGCTGTTGGCGAGGCGGTCGCTGGTTCAATCAAGCCGATGGACCAAGTATCTATAGATCAAAGAAATGCCTTAGTAAGTAATGAATGGACTGAAGAGAAAGAAATTTGAACTAAAATCTAACCGGATTTATCTTGGTAGAAATCTATTAGAGCATTCTTAAAGTCAAAGACGTCATATGATGTTTTACCAGTCAGTTTCCGCTTGATTGTACTAGACACCAAATTATTAGTTCGAAAGTCTTTAACGATTCTTTTACAAAATGGCATTGTTTCTGCTCCTTTATGGAATACAACCACATCTAAATTTGCAGGATTGTTAACAATTTCTGATTACATTAATGTTATACAATATTACTTTCAAAACCCCGACAAGATGGATAAAGTAGAGGAAATTCAATTAGATGGATTACGAGATGTTGAACGTGCCATTGGGGCTGAACCCATTGAAACTATATCTATTCATCCTTTCAAGTCATTATATGATGCATGTGGTAGTATGATTCGATCCAAGGCTCGAAAAATCCCTTTGATAGATGTAGATGAAGCAACTGGTCGAGAGATTGTTGTTAGTGTTTTGACTCAGTACAGAATCTTAAAGTTTGTTGCTTTAAATTGTAAGGAAACTAATATGCTACGAAAGCCTTTATCTGTTCTGAATATCGGAGTGTACGAAAACTTGGCTACCGTTTCAATGACTAGTCCTGTCTTGGAAGTAATTCATATTTTAGCTAGCAAAAGAGTATCATCAGTCCCAATTGTTGATGAGGCAGGAAAGCTTATCAATATTTATGAAGCATATGATGTATTGCCTTTAATTAAAAGTGGCATTTATACCGACTTGTCTCTTTCAGTTGGTGAAGCATTGATGAGAAGAGCAGAAGATTTTGAGGGTGTTCATACTTGTACTGTAAATGACCGATTAGACATGATCATGGATATTATTCGAAGATCAAGATTGCATAGACTTTTTGTTATCGATGAGCAGGGAGTATTGAAGGGAATTGTGACATTGAGTGATATTTTGAAGTATATATTGGAAGGAGTTGAATAATCCAGTTCATTAATCTCAGAATTATGTTTATATAATCCTATTAATAATATTAAAATTTATGATACACATCATTATTTACTTTCTTCTGATGATTGATTAAAGCATTGTAAATTAGGTTACCATCGTAGATGTTGTGTTTTTTATTTCAGATGATCTGCTCAACTGATATATTACTAAATCACACCAATATGAGTAGATTATATACGACAGCGCACTAACTTCTTACAGTAGCCTACAAATATTAACCGTGTAAATAGTGAATCTCATTATGTTAAATATACCTTTTTACAGGCAAAATATCAGTTTTAAAATATAAGTTTTAAATGAATAACTGCCGTGACATGATATTCAGCATAATTAACTATGCTGTCTATCATCATTCCTACGTTGGAGGTCACCTACTACAGGAACAAATGCATCCTAATTTAGTTAACAACCCTAGTATCTTAAAATATTTACCCGCCTTTGGAAAACTATAAAAGGATCATGTATCCCCTTACAATCCTCTTTTTTTTTTCTTCAATCTCTTTGCCTTTTGGCTTAGATCAAGTGTAGTATCTGTTCTTTTCAGTGTAACAACTGAAACGGTGCCACAGGCACCTTATATTTGTTACTGGTATTTTTGAAACCCGCAACAAGTTCCCTGGGCTTGCCTAAAGCTAGTTGCACAGTGTCGTTGCTATTGCACTGCCGGCAACTGACGCAGACCAGAGCCATCTGGTTTATATTATTTGTTGATATTTGATTAATGATCTGTATCAATTAATATTATGAACTGGATATATATAGGCGTTAAATATTTTAAACTTCTAATGGTTTTAATAGAATATTTATAATGGAACAAGAAGCTACCTGTAGCTGTAGTAAAAAGTTAAAATTTACCTCTAATAAATAGTTATACAATGGCAGTTTTGTTGGTCTTACGTCCTAACCTAAAGGTATCTGTATCTTAACGGTTAGTAATATTGAACTGAGGACTACGACCGAAATTAACCAAGATTAAAAAGGCCTAAAAAGGCCTAAAAAGCCTTTAAGTTTAATAAAGTTTGTTATTACAGGTGGGCTAACGCAATGTCGAAGAGTGTTCTCCAGAATACTATATTCCAAACTATCACCATAACTACGGATAATTGAGCCATGCGATTACAAGATATACATATAGGGTTTTATCAAATTATGGCGCAATCAGTCTAACAAAGGCTCACACTTACTTAGAAACAGTTAGCTTATAAATTATTTAATATCTATAAGAAACATATCAATTGTCAGAATAAACTAAACACAAGTGGCGATTGCGCTTCTGGTTGTACAGAAAAGTTAACCTATCGGTTAAGTTAATTATATAACACAGGGCAGATCCGCCGAGTAACACGGTGACAATGTTAACGGTTACATGCTGCTCGTAACAAACCTGAAGCTTCGATCGATGCCCAATTTGGCACCCATGGACAAGGAGTCACTTGTCTTGTCGCATGTCCTACAAGATGGCTCTCTCCACTTTTCTACCTAAAGGGGTGATAAGTAGGTACTGCACGTAGTGCCTTACTTTTCGTAACTTCAGTGGCCCAAAGTGCTCTTAGTACAGATATTATTGCATCTTGAGCATATATAAATGCTCTTAGACCCGAAATTTTAAAATACATCAAGGCTTGAAATTTAATTACCTAAAACTAAGAATCATTTTTGGAGGCTCACTCAGAGTAGAATTTTATATTAATCGAACTTTAAAAGAACGTTTTGCAACTTGCAACTGAGCTCTTTAAGCGACGTTGGATTAGCGGCACTGTTTATTATACCTTATCTTCCTGTGCATCGACGGCATACTGTTAAGTTTCTGTACAGTGTCTACTTTGCTTATCTAGAGGCTAAGATTTAATATTTAAAATACTTGAAAGAATTTGCATTGGGATAATTTTAACTTGAGTATAATTTTAACTTGAGGTTGCATTATTCTGTTTATTTATTTTATTGTTTACAGCTGGATCTTTCCCGTGGTTGCAAGTTGATAGGCTCGACATTATCCATGCATCCTCTAAATAGTTTGCAGAACTCAAAATATCCTCTAAGTTTATCAGTAGGCGTCTATACTAATCGTAATGGGCGATATCGCAGAACAATGGAAGATACGCATCATTTTGAAGAAAGATTTATGGGTGATAGCAGCAATTCTTACTTTGGACTCTTTGATGGACATGCTGGGGTAAACACTGCGGATTGGTGCTCTAGATATCTTCACAAAATATTAGCTCTCAATATTACTAAATTTGCAAATGAATTCACCCCTTCGACTATATTGAATATGACATTTCAACAGGCAGATCAAGAGCTGGAAACAATATTACCATCTGCAGATATTTCTGGTTGCACCGCTGCAGTTGCTCTTATTCAGAGCTGTAACTCGAAGAGCTTGATCAAGAAAAGATTTACACATAATAACGACACAAATGATGGCATATATTTATACACAGGAAATGTTGGCGACTCAAGAATTATTCTTTGTACCAATGGAATTGCCCAGAGACTGACAGTTGATCATAGAGCAGATAATCGTCATGAAAAGGCCCGGGTTATTCAATGCGGGGGGACTGTATACATGCATAGAGTAGATGGTAAACTTTCAGTTACCAGAGCCTTAGGAGATAGGAACTTTAAAGATTATGTTTGTGCAAATCCTTATACTACACAAACTGAGTTAGACCTTAATGATGACGAGTTTATCATAATGGCATGTGATGGGATTTTCGATGTTATCGACGATCAACAGGCCGTCAACTTAGTAAGGCCGTTTATATCCAATCCAACTCAAGCTGCTAAGATTTTATCTGCTCAAGCATTAAAATTAAATAGCCAAGATAACTTGACATGTATTGTTATCCGGTTAAGTGATAAATACAAGTCAGAAGGTGTATCTGGCTCCATTTCTCCAGACCAATTTACATCTTTAGCAACATTGCAAAGACATAACAGACTAGACTGTGCTTATTCTAGCCAAGATTACATTAGAAGGCCTCCATCACCAGAACAGGAACAACACCATCATCAACAATTGTCTTTTGAACAGCAAATGAGAAGACTATCTTTATCGCCTGTATCCAGCAATAATATGCGCAGATATAGTTCCTTTTCTAAAGTTCGTGGACCACCATTAGAGTTTGCAACTGAAGATGATGACTCTGACGCCATCCTAGATGAAGAAGATCAACGTGACTAAATATATATATATAATAACTTGTATATAAATATATAAAGAACATAATACAATTAGGGAAAAAATGCTAGCTAAATAGACTAACAGGAGGGGATCATCTCCATGGAAAGAGAGCAAAGGGGTATTTGAAGGCGTTATATTAACTATCTAACTATCCGCATGTTTCCAACAATAAATAAATAATATTTATAAAGACCACTTATTAACCCGTTTATCGGATCATCATAGCTTTACCCATGTCCTTACCGGAAACCATGCTGCTAGCAGAGCTTTGAGCCTTTCTTCCGACAGATTCAAAGATCTTCCAGAATTTGAGATTCTCATCACTAGCACAAGTAGCAAGGGTTTGTCCATCAGGAGAAAGAGCAGTGTGCAACACACGCGAGTCATGAGCAACAATGTCGACATTCTTAGTCAATGAAGGATAAGACCAAATAGTCAAGTGGTTGTCGGGGAATCCATGGGAAGAAACAATCTCCTTGTAGAGAGAACTCCATTTCAAAGAAGTTACTTGGGATCCAGTATCAATAGAATTGACACGAGCACCAGTGGTTGAATTCCAGAAATGGATATGTTTATCTTGACTACCACCTCCAGTAGCCAATAAATTAGTTTGCCAAGGACACCAAGCCAAAGCCTTTACAGCAGCTTTGTGATTCATCTTTGTGAACTTAGGGGTACTGGATCTAGCATCCCAGATGTTAACAAGGTTATCATTACCACCACTGGCCAACTGGGAGCCATCAGCACGCCATTCAAGCCCACAGACCTCAGCAGAATGGTTGTTGAATTGAGAAACCTTATGTTGAGCAATACGGACATCATGATTCCAGATGGAACCATCTCGACATCCTGAAGATAACATGTGTTTATCCCAAGACATGACACCAACTCTAGCAGAGTGGCCAGTCATAGATCTCAACTTTGCTTGTTCCTCAACATCCCAAATTTGAACATCACCATCACTTAGACCAATGGACAAATATGCACCATCACCAGACCATCTAACAGATGAAACATAAGTTCCACTGGCAGATTCCATGAGACTAGAAACTGTACCTGATGAAGCGTTCCAAACATAGACACTTTGTTCAAGTGCGATGGCAACCTGGTTACCACATGACCAATCCAATAAATTAAGATAGTAGTCATCAATAAGACCAGGAGCATCAAGAACACGCTCAGGAGCAGTTGGTACCTTTCTTCTCATTTGAGCATTTGCAGCAGACTTTAATGGTCTGTTGTATTGAGATCTAAGATCAACAGGCTTTGAGGATTGAGGAGCGGCTGGCTGAAACTCAAGAATTCGAGTATTCAATGCAATACCACAAGCTTCGGCTACAGAAGTTCTATATTCAAGAGAACCAGATTCCATATTTGAAGAAGCGGTAGAAGTAGAAATAGAGGTAGATTCGGAGTTTAATGAACTCACGGATGGTTTGTTAGAAGTTTCTAACTTTGAAATAGATGCATGAGAGGTTTGACGATTAGGAATGTATCTATCAACTTTAGCACTGGCCCGCAGTGCCATATCTCTCTTTGAGACTTTTCCGGGGGTGTTATTAATAGTGCTGCTAGAAGATGGGCCCGTTCCAGACAGGGCCCAATCAGATAAGCCAATATCATTCTTTAAGGGAGAAGTCTTGCCAATGACTTTGCTTACATATGGAGAAGACATACCAGACTTTCTAGGTGTAGATTGCAAAAGGTTAGAAATCAAGCTATCACCTAATCTAGATTGTCTTTGAGAGGGAGAGTCAAAGAACAAGGTTCTTCTAACAGGGCGAACAGGAGTTCCGAATGACATTTTGTTTTATAAGTATAAGAGAAGAGAAATAAATAAAATATAAAGATTTCTTGCCAGCAAGAAATAATATATGAAATGAAAGGAAAGGACCAGCCTTTATGCAATGAAGAAAAAAAAACCCGGGAAAAAAGTTGATGAAAAGAGATAGATAAAAGTTTAATGATCGTGCGAGCCAACCGATATTTAACCTTTTCACCAAATCGCCCCTTGTGTTTACCATTGACCTTATTAGGCAATGCTAAAACACAGCCGCATGCATCCTTGATTAATTAAGATGTCTACGCCTGCTGATATGTAAGAGTAACTTAACTTATAAGTTCTTGTTTTTTAAAGCGGCTTAGCTGCATTTTATAATTGATTATCAGAATTAAGATTAACCTGGATGAATTAACATTCGAATCCGTTATATAACCTAATGTATTGTAGAGATTTTTTGAGTGAATGATTTACAGTACGTAGTACTTTTACGGTTTACCAGGCTCTACAGGATGGTAGGCGCTGTACATGTACATGTACCAAAGATTATGAGATATATTATTTGCGATGAACTTTTTTTTTCTATATTATACGTTGATTATTCGAAGAATCAAATTAGCGTTATGGATACTGGATGATACCTTTGTACCAATGTCCACTATATTTATCAATATTTATTATGTCTGGCTGTAAGTAGATATGTATGATAAGTTAATAGAGTTCTACACCCCCTATATCCAGCAAAGGACTAGACTATACCTAATTATTAAATAATGCATATAATACGTTTTTCGTCATGGCTATTATTAAATATCTTTCAAATGCGCAAGTTATGATTCTATTTTACATGACCTGACCAGATCTTTTACCATGCGCGAAGGTATACTAATCCCAGCATAAGATAAGATTGACACCATCACCAGAACTCTAGATCTTTACAGTCTCTTCTATTTGAATAAGACCGACCACAATTAAATTGAGCTGGTAAGTGATCTTCTGCTCTATACTGAATGAAGGAAAAAGAGGAGTTGTTGCGCTTAGCGGTTCGAATCAGGCGTAGATAGCTAGTAAAACGTGGGTATCACGTTTTGCATATATCACAATCGACTAGGTTTATATGCGCACCAAAGGTACTCGTGTGCTATCTCATGAATCTAATAAAATAGGTCTCAAGGGTTGGTCACTGGGCAAGTAAAGTTAAATCAGTTTATATGTGCACGTTGGAATTTAGTAAAAGTTACCGAATAGGGATTTACCGTCAATCATTGTACTGAATCTCAACTATATGAAATATGAATAAGAATGTAAAATAATATAATATGAATTAGCTCATATTAGAATCTGTCGTTATAACTATTTGATCTAATTTCTACAGTCTATTAGGTCAATAGGTACCAGGTATGATTGATGGTTTAAATGGCTAGGAAAAATGGGTTTAAATAAATATGTATATATACAGACAGCCTAGTATCTACTAACAGCACATATTTTAAAAAGATGTTCATTCTAGCTCGTGCTCTCGCGCTGTCACCCAAAAAGTGGATGCTAAAGTAAGGTAAAGGTTCAACGTGCAGTCCTCCACAATGCAGCAGTAAGTCCGTCAAGACAAGATGGAAACACTGTTATATCTATTTATTAGAGAACATAATATTTTGATATAGACATCTATCTATAGAAATTTAGTGTTGAATCCGGAGGAACCTAAAAAATAATAGAAAAAAAAAGGAATGAACCCCCCCCCCTCTCCCCCTCAGGGGTACACCTAAAGCGTTGATATTGCCCCGACGTTTAACTTTTCATCAACCTATATCTTTGAGTTTGGCGACCCCAGTATAGTTATGGACCAGTAAAGTTCGACACATAACGACATATCTATCAAAGCTCGATAATTAGCTTAATTAGGTAAACTATGATTAGATATGGCCAATCACAGGAATTTCCTCAACAAGTGGTCGCGTGTCCCTCATCTAAAGAAATGAGCTTTATTTGACTCTTACACACGTGGGCCTAAGGAAGCATACTTGTAGGCCAATAAGCCGTGCTGGACAAACTCGTGGGAAGTGCCGATTACTGCGTTATGTAGGCACATATTATCTCTTATTATAACGGTGCCATTCGAATTATGAACTGTAACTGTATATAAATAACCGTAGACGCACAAAAAAAAATAATTTACATAAATTCGGTAGAAAATTGGTGGCTTCGTTTTGTCATTTATATCTATATAATTGGTATTTGTTTTTGTTCTTTCCTTCCCTTGAACAGGAACATCTAATTCTGTGATTTCATTTCATATTGTTGATTTCAATATTTTCTTTGTCCGTTTATTTTTGATTGAGAATGACCTATCAATAAACTTGTAGCATCTTTTTAGTAATGGTTATGTCACGCTGAATATAGCACAACAAATCATAGTACACACAACCGATATGACTATGAACATACCGAAAATAAAAGACGACAATTTAATAGTAGGAGGTTCAAACGTATTAGTTCCTTTGAGTTTACCTCCATCGGCATTACCTACACCACCGGGAACGGTAGGATTATATCCGTCGAAGAGCTCTAAGACTAAGACCAAAAAGACATCAGAAAGCAGTAGCGGAGATGACTTAGACGAAGAAGACGAAGAAGATTATGACGATTCAAGTGCAGCACCATCAAGAAAAATGAGTAGAAGCGGAAATGGAAGTATTGGTATAAAACCTGCTCCTTCAACTGGAACCCCCTTATCAGATCATCCTATGGAATCACATGTACTGGAAAGCTTACCAGCTCTTGCATTACCACGACCAGCGTTAGAAAATAATGAAGGTGGTATGTTCCCCCCTCCTCCTTCTAGAGAATGTACTATCATTCAGACTGGTCTTGAAGATATGTCATCCAAGCTCAATGGTGATGGTCAACCTGTTACCAAGCGAAAGCGTGCTAAGAAAGATGATACAATCGATGCTGAACAAAGAAAGAAGGCTCGAAGAACGTCTCACTCTGATATTGAACGAAGAAGACGATTGAAAATTAACGAACAATTTGAAGCATTAAGACAATTGGTTCCTGCTTGTAGCCATTTAAGTACTGCTAAGCGAGGTGGTGATATTGGTCTTCATAAGTTGGACATTTTACAAGAATCCGTTGCATTTATTAAACACTTGAAGGAGTGTATCAGTACTATCGAACAGAAACTACAGCAACAACCATTGCAGAGTCCAGTATTAACCCAATCTTTACTCCAAATGGCCCAGGCTAGTATGTCTCCTACTCCAGCATATGGTCATCATGGACGGATGCACTCACTGGTACAACAATCACCTAGCCAGTTTAATCAATTTTCTCAATATCAAATCCATCATCAGCAACACTTACAGCACCAGGCAGGTCAAACTGGTGCTATTCATAATTATGTGTTACAACCAAGACCTTCGCTAACTCACGAACAACTACGAGAACCTCTTCCTTCTATAAGTAATTCCACTACGCCAATACTTTCACCTACTGCCCCATTTCCTATGAGCTCTCCAACAGTTGTACCATCATTGTCTACATCAGTATCTGGACCTCCTTCCACTTCGACTACCCCCACTAATAATAACAGCTCTAAACTAAAAATATCAAATTTAGTTGGTTAAACTAATATCTATTGCTACGGGGATCGATACCAAATTATACATAATACACAACAGAACTCATAGCTTTTATTTATTTATATTATATATCACTCATGAAAGTAACAATTTTCTTTTCTTTTCTTTTCTTTTCTTTTCTTTTCTTTTCTTTTCTTTTCTTTTC
>JAJMBN010000096.1:0-60266 GCA_030572735.1 Sugiyamaella mastotermitis
TAATAATAATAATAATAATAATAATAATAATAATAATAATAATAATAATAATAATCATAATAATAGTCAAATAAAACAAAATAATGCTAAAAGCTTAACTGGTTTAAATAAGGATGATTTGCTTTTAAGACTCGGCAATCTTTTGAGCTTCCACCTTTTGCTCTTCAGGCTCATCAACAAATGTTGGTAATGAATCGTCAGTGAGATAGCTTGGAGTTGATTCCGATCCCCCTAATTGAGCCTCAAATTCCATCTCTTCACCAAGGGCTTCTAATTCAGCATCTAATTCGCCTTCGTCAATATCATCAGGTACAGCATAATTCCGTGACATAGTCTCTTGCAGCTCTTCTGACATGTCCAACAGGTCAGCCATTTCATCTTGCAACGATTCGATCTTATCTATATTTATCTTTCCATATTGTCTCTTTAGTTCTTTGTTGGCAGTTTTCATAGCATCTAAGGTTGCCATTGTATTTCGAAGGTTTTCGGAAGTCATAGCTGCCTGCTCCATGTTCCAGCTCTGGCTCTGCAATTGATCTTTCTGAGCTTCAACTTGTTTTCTCTGTTTAAGGATCTTCATAGCCCTTTGTTTTAATGCATTTTTACCGGGGCCATCTCTCATACGAGATAACTTCTGTTGATACGTTGATAATTCGGCATTAAGTTTGGCCAACTTAACATCTAAGGACGCCACTCTGTTGTCGATCTATATGTTAGCTCAACTCCTATCCAGATTTATATTGACGAATTAAACTTACACTAGAAACTGCGTCCATTAAGGACGGCTTTGGAGTCGCAGATTTAGTTCCAAATATTCGGTTCATAGTATATAATCTAATGTAGATGCAGTTATTCTATCACAAAGATGGATGTATAACATTGCTGAACCAGTAAGTACTGTAGTAGTGTAGTTAGTACTGTGGCTGAAGCAAGCCTCACCTAACGATAAGTTACTGTCTCTCTCGATATCTGTACACAGTGTAGTTAAGTTACTTATAACTTGTTACTGTTACAATCTTAACAGTTAAGGCTTAAATCGGCCTTTTAGTGAGGTTTATAGCCAATTGTGTCAGATAGTCTATTATAGCACAGAGCATAATTAGATACGCAGTATTGCTGCGATATACTAGTAGTAATATGTTACGGCTGTTGTTCTATAGATGATCCAAGAATCTAATTTCCGGCGTTCTAACGTCCTTTTAAGAAGGCTCTGCCATCAACAATAAGAGTTTATGGATCCTTTTTAATCATTAATGTATATCATATAGGTAAAGATGACGGGTAGATTTTGACTCTGTAGTCAATATTGAGTACTAATTTCGAATAGTTAATGGAACTTCATGGACATTTTTCACCTTAATACTTAAAGTTAACTTATGCTTGCTAACCTTCCTGCGTATAACTTGCATCCTACCGCAAATTCCTACGCTTAACTGTTAACGTTAGCTAGGCTTTAAGTTAGTATTAGTAACATACTAACATCCCAGATTTTGGGCTAATAGATGAAAATCTGGGCCCCAAATTGACTGCGTTATAACTTATAATGCTATACAACGGGAATCCGAGCTCTATTATTAATAATAAATAGTTGTTAACAATTCTTTACAGCATACACAGTCAAGGAAAAGATCAGAAGCTGACAGTAGCTCACAAATCAGCATTTCCAAATAATAAATACCAAAATCGGTGAAGAGTCAGAATTTGATTACTATAAACAAAAAAAAATTCTTAGCGAAATTATCACTTGTATGATTACAAAAATCCTAATGCAGGACGACCGTTATTTTATGTCCGCCCCTCTCCAATATTAGCAATTGTAAGTTAACAAGTTACCGATAAATCTCGGTTAACAATAACTTTAACAGTTACAGGCATGGAAATCAGTTAACTGGCCTCTATAACTTACTGAGTCAGTAAGTAACATTAAGTTAAACGTTAACTTGCAAAGGTTTATTTGTTAGTACTATTACAGGAGCCGCGGGCACAGGTCGTTTAGAGCATTACACCACTATGAGTAAATCAAGACTAAGCTTAGCTAATAACTAGTGCGGCAGAGTGCCGATGACTAATGTCCGGATCAGATGCTGCCCGACGATGAGATATACCTTGGTATAAAACCAGTTGGACAAGGCCCAGAAAACCTACAAAGTTTAAATATTGGCAACAAATACAGCATCTCATAGATCTAAAGTACAAATTGAGGAATATTTAACTAATTATACAACCGTTTCACCGATATCTGCCGACTATATCATTATACTCCGCTTGCATTGTGTCATTTATTGGGATTGGGATACTTTTCAAACGCACAGCACAGGGCCGCATCATCCTAAACCCGAGTCGACAGTATTAAATGATCAACCGTCATCACAGTTTTTGAGTTTGATTGTCTTGAATATTGCAATTTAACGACTGAAAAAAATATTAATATAAAACCCGGGTGTCAATATCTTCTCGGTACACAAGATTTAAAGAATTCATAGCCATATTCACACAAGAATGTCAAAAGAATTTGATTCTATACCAGATGCCATTGAGGCTTTCAGTATGTATTTTTCGGTCATGGACAAAGGATTTTGTTTACTAACCAAATAGAAAACGGAGAGTTTCTCGTTGTTTTAGATGATGAAAGTAGAGAAAATGAGGGGGATTTGATCATTGCCGCTTCAAAAGTCACAACTGAAAAGATGGCATTCTTAGTCAGACATTCATCTGGATACGTGTGTGCACCAATTACAAATGCCATTGCCGATAAGTTAGAACTTCCTTTAATGTGTGCTAACCGATCTGATCGTCATGGTACTGCTTATACAATTTCTGTTGATTTTGCTGACGGAACCACTACTGGTATTTCTGCTCACGACAGAGCATTATCAGCCCGAAAGTTGGCTGATCCAAGTTCAAAGGCTGCAGATTTCATTAAACCAGGTCATTTATTACCATTAAGAGCTGTGGATGGTGGTGTACTAGCCAGAAGAGGACATACTGAAGCAGGTGTTGATCTTGCTAAGCTTGCTGGTTTCGAAGGTGCTAGTGTAATCTGTGAGATTGTTCGTGATGAAGATGGTTTAATGGCTCGTAAAGATGATTGTTTGAAATTTGCTAAGACTCACAACTTAAAGGCTATCACTATAGAGGATTTGGTGCAATACATTGAATCCAAAAAAGCCAATGGTCATTAATTTGCTTTTCTTTATTATTAATTTTCGTTTCAATCAATCATTGAAGTAAACAAAAAAAAAAAAAAACATAACGATTAGTTGTATATATCTATGGAATCAATACATTACGACCTAAAAAAACAAATATATATGCTTCTTAAGAAGAGGCTTCAGTAGCAGCAGGGACATTAGGATGCTTAGAAGACTTCCATTCGTACTCTCTAGTAGTGTCAGCATAGTACAGGACAGTTTCCTTGGTGATTTCGGCTCTCTTAGCTTGGAACTCTGAAACAAACTCTTGAAGAAGCTTGATGGCAATAGCTTTCAACTCACCAGTTAAAAGTTTACCAGTCTTGTAATCATTGTAAATCTTGGCCAACTCTTCATCATCTTCCAAAAAGAATGAAATGTATTGATAGGCGACATCGACATCAGGATTACCACCAAATTGTCTTTGCTCTTCCATGGTAGTTCTACCACCAGAGAAAGCATACTTGTTAATTTTCTTAGCAATTTGCTTGGCAGTATCAGTCATAAAAATAGCAGATGCGTCATTGGAAGCAGACATCTTGGAAGAAGGACCTTGAAGAGCTGGGAAGAACTTGGCATATAAAGTAGAAGGTTTACCATATTTGAGCTTACCAGACACATCTCTAGCTACTCTGAAATAAGGATCTTGATCAATGGCACAAGGAATCAAACAAGGAATATCCTTCTTGTCTCCAAAGATATGAGGGTATGAGCTACTAAAACCAGCAGAGATTTGAACAGAGGCAAAGTGAACTCTACCAATGCTATCACTCTCCTTGAAACCGAAAACAGATCTAGCAGTGCTGTAAGTAATTTGTCGAGATACCTTGACAATGTTTTCGTAAAACTTCCCTCCCATATAATCCAAATCAGAAAAGATAAAAGTTTTTTTGGGGTTGAAGCCAACGGCAATGATATCCTTGGCATTTTCAATGTAGAAACCCTTGGTATCTTCAATCGTAAGACTTTGCTTGAATAAAAACTTTTCATCATCAGTATTCTCAATAACAAGTGGTACATCGAAAACATCTTGCAACCATTTAGTGAAAGTGAAAGGAATCATATGGCCCAAGTGCATACTGTCACTGGAAGGACCTCTACCAGTGTATAAGAAGAAAGGCTTTCCTTGTTCAAATCGGTCAAGGATAACACTGAAATCTCTATCACTAAAGAAAACCCCTCTTCTTAATAATCTATGGGGCTTGGCTCCAGTGAGCTTTTCGAATCTTTCAAGGGTCTCAGTAGTGATCTTCTTGGTACCAAACTCCTTGATCAACTTCTCGTAGTCAATACCAACTTCTTGTCCATCAACAACTGCACCTTCAACATCCCAAGGAGTAATGTTTTGCTCCTTCGACTCAATGGCGATATTTTCAACCTTACTAGTGATTTCTTCAGTCATATTTTATCAATTTGGTTTGGTGGTTTTATTCTGCTATATATTTCTTGGGATTGTTTCGATATATATTATCATGAAAAATGATAGGGTTAGGAATACCAATGTATAGAAGTAACACACCTACGGCTGCCCCCTTAAGCGGCTTAGAGAGGACAAACTACTGTATGTACACTGTACAGCGTTTACAGATTAAATTAACATAAAGTTAACTTGTTAACTGTAACTTGTTAAGTTAAATGTAACTTGTTAACAGTACACAGCTAACTGTTTTATCGTAGTAACACAATGTAGATACGCCACTATAACTCTTACTATGCGTTCAGAGTGGGGAATGTATTTTAAAGTGATTGATTGACATAGCAGATTAACAGAGCCTAACAGCCATTGACCTATCCAATGACCAACAAAGTGCAACCAATGTACATAATTACAATAAAATATCATTTGAAAAAATAGGTTATAAATTGTACTAAAACAGATATACCTAAGCAGTGAATCTCTTCTCAGCCTCCTTCCAGTTAACAACATTCCAGATAGCCTTAAAGTAGTCAGCCTTGACATTTCTGTATTGGAGGTAGTAAGCATGCTCCCAAGCATCAATACCAACAATAGGAGTGTAGATACCAGTGACAGGGTCTTGGTTGGGCTTGGTAATGACCTCAAGAGCACCATTTTCCTTGTTCTTGACAATCCAAGCCCATCCGGAACCTTGGATACCAGCCAATTTGCCGTTGACAGTTCCAATAAGCTTGTCGAGATCGCCATAGTATTGCTTAATAGCAGTATCAAGAGCACTACCCTCAACAGGAGGCTCACCACCACCAAGAGAAGGAGGAGCCAAGTTCTTCCAGAACAAAGAGTGGTTAATGTGACCACCACCGTGGAAGTTAATGACAGGAGCAAGTTCAATTTGCTTCTTAACATCTCCATCAACTTCAGCTTGAGCTAATTGTTCAATGGCAGTGTTGTAAGAGTTGACATAAGTTTGGTGGTGCTTGGTATAGTGGAGTTCATTAATTTGTCCAGAGATATAAGGTTCTAAAGCACCGAAGTCGTAATCAAGATCGGGAAGAGTGACCTTAGATCGAGTGAAAACAGTAGTAAAAGCAGCTCTGGGAACCTTGGTTCTCAAGGTGTTTCTAGCAATTGATAAAGCCATTGTAAAAAACTATTAATGAAGAAACTAAATTGTCAGCAACGAAGCAAGTTTAAATATTTATAAATCCGTGTTCGGCTACCAATAAACGGTGGTGGTGCCAGCCTCACAAGCAATTGGTACATTTACAGCAAAAATTGCTTAAAGTTCTATTGGCACAGGCTAAATAGTAAAGGCCTAGCCCAAAGAACTAACAAGCATACTACTGTCCACCCACGTTAAAGTTGTTACCCGGGGTAAACCTTCCATCTGAGCGCGTTAACACGAGATCTGATTGACAAGTGTGTCAGTTTCTTGGATTTCGATCACCTCAAGTACACAAGAAAGAAAATGGTTCGTAATATAAACGATGCTCCGAGGAAAGAAATCCTGATTATAAACTAACTCAATGATAGTCCTTAGATACATTGGTTGGTGCTGGCATGTTAGGCGTCGCAACTGCAGTATTTGTCTATTATACCACTTGGACATTTGTATTGGTATGTGTGGAGCTTAGTGAACATACAACAATTGAACTAACAGTAATAGCCATTTATTGATGAGCCCAATTTCTTACATTCTTTGTTTCCTCCTAGAGAGTGGGCTATTAAGATCCCAGTCATTCTTCTTTTAGTAGCTTTCTTGCTTGTGGGGAGTTTTGTTGGCTCCGTATTACTTAAGGCAGCTAAGAAGGAAAAACTTAAGAAACAGGCCAAGAAGGCTCAATAGATTTGATGATACCTAAATGTTAAGTAATTGGTGTGGATTTTTCAATTGCTTATTACAGTTTGGGTTGGAAGTGTTGAAAATGCCATGCGTTTGTCGTTTATTTATACAGCCCATAGTTCATAATCAAAAATGATAGTACATTACCTAAAATATTATAAAGTTAATGAAATTTGAAATTCATTTATTTTGCTTAGATGCTTGAAAGTTATATTTATTATTCTGATTTATTGAGCCAGCAGACACCCCTATCAAATGCCAACAAATTGTCTAGTATAGCATTAACTACAGCATAACACATTTGCACTAAAATTTCCATGATTATTGATGATAATTCTTATAAAAGAGAAACATACCTTCTTTCATATATAGATCTTGACTGAAATTAGGAACCCTTCTTTGGTTTTATGCCTTTAGAGTCTTTCTAATCAGTGAAGAATTAAAGAGAACAAATTCGTAGACTAGACATTTTTGGCTGGAAGTAAATATAAAGCTAAATTAAGTCAAGTTAAGTTAACGTTAACTTACTTAACTGTAACTGTTACATACAACGCCATCAACCAATGCCAATTGCCCTCATTGCCCACTATGTGGCTAAAGCCGTGATGAAATGTAATATATTATATAACCTTCATATGGGATGGTGATGCACAGTAACTATAAATTTATTATAAATATCGCTGGCTTCTACAATGTTTCTATTGACCTCATATTTACCATCACAACCAATATAGGTTTATTATTCGCCCATTAACGAGGGCTAACTCCACTAATAAAGATCTCATCTTTTAGATCGAGTACGAGACACAGAAAGTAACTTAGTTACATGGTGAGTTACATGAAACTTCCATGACCGCCGTTTACGTCACTTCTTAAAAGTTCTATGACGACAGCAACATCAGCTAGCGCTAAGCGCCTGTCTCAGCTGACCTCCTAAACTCTCCTTTTTTGACTCAGATTTGACAGCAATCAAATAGTCATTTTTAAATAGTCTCCTTTATGAGATTAAATTCTTGTTTATGATCTGTCTCCTTATTAGAATATTATAAGATTAAATTCTTGTTTATGATATTATAATCAGTTGCATCTTATATGTGGTGAAACTGACATAACTTCCTTTAGACCAAACTGAGTAGTTTTTCGGCAGATCCTGGCCCAGCAACCCCAGGCAACAATAGATAGATGGCTGCAGCTCCACAAAACTCTTCCCTGCAACTAAACATCATATATACAACGTAAGATTTGAACAATTATTACTGCTTAAAATTCCTCATTATTAACATATAGAGTTGGTGATATCTATAGCCTTTATACGATATTTATGGATCAAATCAACAAGTCATCATGACAGAATACTTAAAGCCTGCTGCATCGGTGAGGTGGAGTCGCCATTTTACTGCTGCTGCAAACAGTAACCCGTTTAAACAACCGGAAGACAGCCTTAAGTTCAGTTATGATATTGGTAGCAATAAACCCAATGAAACTCATAGCATAGATTTGAGCGACTTAATATTGACTTTGAATTGTGATTGCGGGTTTGATGCATTTTTTAAGAACTTAGTATCAATTCTTAACAATCATTTCGGTGCTCAGAGGGCGTCAATCGCCATTCCAACCGATCCAACTGATATCGTCAACATACCATGGGCTTTGAAAGCACTTTGGAATGAAAATAATCCCATACCTTCTTCTCCTTATGGGAAAGGACTCGAGAAAATTCCTGAACGAACCAGAGAGCATGCAAAACCGGTCACTAGCCATGGAGATGATGAGGTAAATTGGTCGACTGAGCTTGAAGAGCCAAAAGAAGGTGCTTCTAATTCGACAAGCCCAGCCCCAACTGGTTTTAGACGCAAGTTCTCTTTATCGCGAAAGCTTTCGACTACATTGAGAAAGAAGCCATTGAATGTGGATACATCGGAAACTGACAATGTAAAGTGTAATCTGCAACCTTGCAATAACTTAGCTTCATCGATAGAAAAGCTCCAATCATCGAACGACCCAAATCTGGTAATCTTTGAAAAGCCAAGAACCTTAGAATGGGAATCCGATCCATTAATAGATGCACAAGGAATTAATAGTATCCTTGGAACTACCGAATTGACACTAATTCAGCGGAAATATTCCAACCTTAATCAAGAACTTATTTATTTTGATTCTGAGCAACCATTAATGTCACCATGGTCTCAATCACCTGCACCTTCGCCAGCTCTTCGGGAGTACAAGGAAAACCCATTCTTCACTACTAACACAGACAGTGAGCTCGAAAAAGCCTTTAACGACCCTGATCCCGATTCTGAAATTTCCAGCTCAAAAGCAGGCTCTCCTGTTGATGCAATTGGATTTGAAAATACTTATTCAGTTATCCACATTCTGTTGATCATCCCCTCACGCATTGCCGCTGCTTCTGTTTCATATCCTAAAGCAGCTCCTTTGGCTGTGTTATCAATGATGTCATCTTTAATTCCTTTTCCAAATAATTTAAAAAACCTGCTTTCCAAGTTAGCTCCTCATATTGCTACTGCGTTATTGCAGGGAAATGCTCACTCTGATCTTTCTAGACAGCTCCTTCACTATAGTGAATCTAGTTCTCAAAGAGGATCTTTAGATTCGTCTAGGTCATCTTTAAATGGTCGTAGATTAAGAGGCATATCTCCTCTAAATCCAAATGAGCTGAGAGTTAATGGTAAGCGTGCTTCGAATATCGATTTCAGTAGTCTTAAAGACTTACGCAATTCTCAACTAGAGATATTACCAGATGGAAGTACCTCTCAAAATACCCCTGATAAACAGGTGGTAAAGCAAAATACAAAAGATGGCGTGAAGAAGCATCACCATTTAAGGAGGTTCTTGAGAAGAAGCCCACATCAGAATCTAACTTCTAGAAGCCCTTTAACTTCATCGAGTACAGATTCCGTTTTAACTAGTCGACCGTCTAATAGATTATTACGAACTATTATCGATGCTATCCCTGTACATGTATTTACCGCTGAACCGACCAAAGCAGAAATAACTTGGGTTAGTAAACGAACTTTACTATTTAGAGGACAAAGCTTTGAAGAATTTTGCAACAATCCAGAGGCATCGTTGCTTCCTGATGACAGAGGAATATATACTCAGGCTTGGAATGAGGCTCTACGTAAAGGAGTCCCATTTGGCAGAATGTTTCATATTCGGAGATTCGATGGGGTATATATGGCGTTTTTTATGAGAGCATCACCTATGAGAAATGTAAAGGGTGTAATAACTCAATGGTTTTGTACTATGACTGATATCCATACTCAACATAGAGCCGAGAGAAAAGCTATCGAGACAGCTCGCGAAACTGCTAGTGACCACAAATATAAGCTTCTTGCAGAATCGTGCCCTATTATAGTTTTGTCAGCAAATGAATCTGATGGTCTCTTATATGCAAATGCCAAATGGTTTGAATACTCGGGCCTAACAAGCGAGGAGACAATGGGATATCAGTATTTAAATGTGGTTCATCCTGAAGACCGAGACAAATGTCTAATAAAGGGTCAAGGTAATGATGATAGAGGGATATTTTCATACGAAGTGAGACTTCTGAACAAGAAGAACGAATATCGATGGCACTTGTGTATCTTCAATCGAACACAAGGACAAAATAAAGGCAAAGGTACGACTTGGTTTGGAACTTGCACCGATATCCACGATCAAAAGTTGATTCAGGAAAAGCTAGAAGAAGCTAAGAATACTGCTCAGAAGACCATTGAATCAAAGTCTCGATTCCTTTCCAATATGTCGCATGAAATCCGTACTCCTCTAATAGGAATTTCAGGGATGATAAGTTTTTTGCTAGATACTCCATTATCAGATGAGCAGCTCGACTATTGCCATACTATCTCCAGTAGCTCAGATGCATTGTTAATGGTAATTAACGATATCCTTGATCTTTCCAAGGTTGAGTCTGGAAAAATGACACTAAACTATTCTTGGTTCTATGTTCGAAGATTGGTGGAAGAGGTGAATGAACTATTAAGTTCAATGGCATTATCAAAGAATTTAGAGTTGAACTATGTCGTTTCTAAGGATGTACCAGCTTGGGTTAAAGGTGATCGAGTACGAATACGACAAGTAATGCTTAATTTGATTGGAAATGCAATCAAATTCACCGATTTTGGTGAAATCTACACATATTGCACAATAGACATGACGGAGGCTACCAGGGATGGACAATCAGTTGTATTAAAAGTAGAAGTTCACGACACTGGTAGAGGATTTACTGCTGAAGATGCACAAAGGATGTTTAAACCATATTCTCAATTAGCTGCTGATGCACCAAGTACAGGGACTGGATTAGGATTGGTGATCTCTAGACAGCTTATCGAACTTCATGGTGGTCAACTTACATGTAAAGGAGAGAAAGGCAAAGGAAGTACCTTTAAATTCACGTGCTTGGTGAAGTTGCCAAGTCCTGGTGATGAACCATCAAAGGATGAAATTGTTAAAAACCGGGTGAGATTATCTACACCAATTGCTTCCCGACTCAAGATAATGGTAGTATGCCCATGGCACTATACTTGCATGAGTATAAAACATCATATCCGTGCTACTGTTGAGAGTCCAGCACTATGTGAAATATCTTCAGTTCATGACTATGCTGATGTAATCAAGTTAATTCGTGAGAAGCCAGATAATGAATGGACTCATATCGTTATAAATAGTACTGTGTTAGAGTCGATAATCAACTTACTGAAGTTTTTGTTTGACAACCTGGTTAAATTCAATCCCACAATTTTGATATTAGCTGGACCAAACCAAAGAGCGGCTATCAAGCGAGAAATGGATGCCATGTTTCAAACCGGACAGGCTCCACCCTTGAAGGTAACATTCTTACCAAAACCTCTGAAACCTAGCCGATATAGTGTTGTATTTGATCCAACTCGGCAAAGAGAAGACAGCCAAGATATTAAAATGGAAAATGCTCGACAGGTTTTGCAAAATGAAAAGACAGTATTCAAGGACCTCGCTCGGTTTGCTGAAACTGGTAACTATCGTATCTTAATTGCAGAGGACAATTTAATTAATCAAAAGGTTATGAGCCGATTTTTATCTAAAGCGGGTCTTAAATGTGATGTTGCATCAGATGGAGAAGCATGCACGGCAAAGGTGTTTGGTTCACCCCCTGGTTATTATGATTTAGTGTTGTGCGACCTCGATATGCCGCGGAAGGATGGATTACGGACATGTCAAGATATCCGAGAATGGGAAAAGACTCGTAATATTTCTACACCTCTTCCTATGGTAGCGTTAAGTGCTTATGTTATGGCCGATGTGGTCGAAAAGTGTTACAGAGTTGGGTTCAATCAGTATCTATCCAAACCAGCAGAGTTCGCGAAGTTGAAAGGTAAGTTTTTCTTTTTCTTTTTTTGTTTTTGTTTTTTGTACAGAAGTTACTAACTATGAAGATTGTATAATTAGCTTATTGGCTCATTAATTAGCTACACGAGCCATATATATATTTTTACCTATATATTTATTTATAATCTGTACCAATTAATGAAGTATTGTTATTATTTTTGATTAAGCTTCTGCGCCTATTACAACTGCTATACTTTCCTGAGCTACGCTTAAATTGTAGTCAACTTTTTCACATTGCTGACAAATATGTTAACTGGCTACTAAAAGTTGCCATTCAGCATTTACCGCTAAGTTAACAGTTAACATTAACTATCATTACCTGGTCATGTTGAATAGTTATATGTAATTCTAGAACGAGTTGTTATCGTTTTATATGTAACTAGTTAGATGTTTTGTTCACAGTAAAAACAGTCTACTATATGCATCCGCCTTATATTTTATTACGTCCTAATGTATTGATCGTCATACAGCACTCAACCATAGGAATGTGCCCAAGAATGAGCAAACCCACAGTCATGTCTGAATGCCCCCCCCCCCAGTCCAGCCTCATTGTCTACATATCGTACGCAGCATCGTAGGCATTCCAAGCAACTTTTTCAGTTTGTTCCAGGGCATAGCTAAGTTGGATCGAGATGTTAGAGCTTGTTATTTAATAATATAGCTACCTACCTACCTACTGCTGTACGACACCACCAGACTCGTTTATTATTTAAGCTAAACACTCGGGGCGTATTAAATTTTAGCAACTCCATATATTTTTAATGATAGAGTGTAAATTGAATATCATTTATTCATTGTAATATGAAAATTTCTTAACTCAGTTCAGACTTTAGAAGTAAGAGTCTGTTGATGGCAGTTCTAGGACGATCATAACTTAACCAACCATCAAGTCGAAGCAGGCGTACTAATTACATGTAATTAAACTCAGATCATCAAATAAAAATCCATTTCTCGGAAATGAGAACTGCCAGTACTACTGATATGGAAGCTTCATAACAATGGGCAAATTTATTATTAACTAAGTAAAGTTTTATGGTTGTTGTCTGTTTATGTTGCTATTCGTTGCCGTCCTGCGGCCAGTAGAGCTACGTTACTCGCTGCTGTCCGGTAGTGAATCAGAGAGGTCTTTTGATGAGTCTATAAGCAGACATAGATAGATGATCACCCTAAACCTATACAACTCCATATACAGCTCACCGACTTTGGAACCCAAACATTTACTGTTACAATATCTACACCACTACTAATATACTATTAACGATATCAACCTTGGTTAAATCAATCTGAAAAAAAAAAGATTTTATTTTATTAAGCGTTTCGACCAAGTCTAACTTTTGATATCCCGATGCTAACTGTGTGATTTGAATGTATCAGTATTATTAGATAGTTAATTCTTTTCGTCAGATTATCAGCATTCGACTATAAGGCCTTTTTGATTGTTGTTAAATATACCCAACTGTGAGTTGATATCCACAACTCGTATACCTTCATTTGTTTTAAATTTCCCACTTATATTCCAGTTTGCAAATACTTTGTTTGTTCTTGTCATCAGAGTATTATCAATTATTTTGGACTCGACTTTTTAATTTTTGTTTTAGTAGGATTATTTAGCGGGTGTTCATTATTTTTATTTATTTCAAGGAATACGATCTTATTTCCGTACCATCGAATTGACGAGTATTCATTTTTGATAAGTAAACTCAGCTATTTAACTTTCTATCTTATGGTATTATTGCAGTATTTAATTGGTAAGTGACTCTTTTGTTCTGTTCGGGGTTTATTTTAAGTTTGTCTTTATGTTTATGTTTTGCAGTGTTTTATTCCTGCTAGATGTAGTAGACAAGACTTCTAAAATCTATGTGTGGGGCGTCTTTATACTACTCCTGAAACCATTATGTCTTTTCGAAGCATACAGAATGGTTTTGTTGTACTATGAAAATTATGTTTGGATAATGAATATTGTGGGATTTCTAGCTTGTTACAATAGTATTTTTTGATTATTGTTTGTCTGTTATTGATCCTGCGGAACCCGATTTCGTGGTGACAGTATATTCCCGCAAACCACTAAACGCCTTAATCTTGCTAGTTATTTTGGTAACTCCCTAGTGCTTTACGAATTTGTGATGTATCAGCCGTACTAACTTCAAGCCAGTGTGAACCTACAGACCATTAATTAAATAATCGAAGATACTCACTCCCCCTGAGAAATTTCCATTTTATATTGTTGTTGTGTGGAATTTGTTCAAATACTTTCGCCCTTTATCCTTTTATATACTATTGTTCAATATTTGTTGACCCACTGTTTAGTTTTTTGAAAGATCATGATGTCGGACAATCCATACAATCCATACCTTAGTTCTAACCAAGAGAGCATAAGCCCTTTTCGAAATCCTTATAGTGCTCATCAACAGCAAGATGTGGGCCACTATCAAGTAGAAAATGACCAAGTACTTGAAAGACAAGCTCACTATCAACAATATAATAACTATACAATTCCTCCAATACAGTTACAGGAACCTATTCAATTATACCCCACGGCAGAAGACTTACAGCAGCAACAGCATAGCCTTCATGCTCAACAACAGCAACACCATCACAATCGCCACCATCATGGCCATAGTCACTATAGATCACAAAGCCATCAGCTTCAGCAACAGCAATTGCGACAAGCAATAGGATCTTCTGATGTTCATATCCCGGGAACTCCTCCATCGGCTCCTACATCGCCAACAAAACCAACTGGCTATTATTCTGCTGCTCCTCCTGCCCCTAATGTTGTAGCAGTGGTCGGAACTGCTGAGAGCAGCAAGACACTGTCAGCTGAAGCTTGGAAGGAGAAAGGGGCTGCTACTATTGTCAAATCGAGGGTGGACGAAGATGGCCATACCACAACTCAGGTTTTCAAAAAAGGTGTTAAAGATTTTACTTTTGGTCAGACTCTTGGTGAAGGGTCTTATTCTACTGTAGTAGCCGCTTCTGATAAGCAGACTTTGAGGGAATATGCTATAAAAGTTTTGGATAAACGTCATATTATTAAAGAAAAGAAAGTCAAGTATGTTAATATTGAAAAGGACACTCTTAACAGGCTAGGTGATCACCCAGGTATAGTCCGTTTATATTACACTTTCCAAGATGAACGAAGTCTATATTTTGTTCTAGATTTTGCTTCAAATGGTGAGCTTCTTTCCCTTATCAAGAGATTTGGTTCTATTGATGAAGAATGTACTCGTTACTATGGTGCCCAGATCTTAGACGCTGTCGAGTTTATGCACTCTAAAGGTGTTATTCATCGTGATTTGAAACCCGAGAATATCTTACTGGATTATAAAATGAGAATTAAGATTACTGATTTTGGAACGGCTAAATTATTAGAATTAGAGACAGATGCCAATGGAAACCAAGCATATCCTGAGGAGGTTCGAGCAAATTCGTTTGTTGGAACCGCGGAATATGTCTCACCAGAGTTATTGATGGATAAGGCTACTGATAAGGGATCTGATATTTGGGCCTTTGGATGTATTGTCTATCAGATGATTGCAGGAAGGCCTCCATTTAAGGCTTCTAATGAATACCAAACTTTCCAAAAAATTGTCAAATTGCAGTACTCCTACCCTCCTGGGTTTCCTTATAAAGTTCGAGACTTGTGTAAAATACTTCTAGTTGTCAATCCTAAACTGAGAGCTAACATCAGTAAGATTAAAGCACATGAATTTTTCCAAGGCATCGAATGGGATTCTCATTCAATTTGGAAAAAGCCTCCTCCAAGACTTGGTCCTTATAAACCCAGTGCCAAGTCTGTATCTAATCCAAAGATGGTGGCTACTAATTTACGTTTGCTTGCTCAACAGCAGGCCAACCAAAGACAGCAATACCAGCCTGCGACTCGCGCTGCCCCCCAATCAACTGCTACAAGGGCACCTTCTGCACCTTCTGCACCTTCTGCAATAAGTTCATCTAGTGCGGGCCCTATAACGCATAGTGCTGGAAATACACCATCTCCAACTACATCTTCAACACAGCTCGCTGCTAAACCAGTAGCTAAACCCATTCCCAGTGGTGGTGTTAGAGCTTCTGCAGCAGCAGCAGCAGCTTTGGCTAAGCCTGCTACTAGAGTTGCTCCTAGGTCTGTACAAGCACCACAACAGCCAGTACCAGCACCACAACAACACAGTTCTAACACTAAGACAGTTAAACAGCCATCTCCAAGTACTGGACAATCATCTGCAAAGCCAACTACAAATTCTTCGCAGTCTGTGTCGAAGCCAACTGCTCATCCACAACAGATCAAGCCATCACAGCCCAGACAGCAATCACCTGCTTTACGACAGCAGAGATCTAATAAATCACTCAAGGCTGCACTGGCTAATGCTAAGCAGTCATCGAGTCGTCCTAGTTCAAATGGCTCTAACTACGCTGGAGCTACTGCCGCAAAATTACAGACTGAAATTAAGAGACCATTATCAAGCACTCCGCCACCTCGTTCTCCACAGCTTGAAGTGTTACCAGCTACTCAAGTTGATTCTGACTGGGCATCATTACTGGGCCATCATGATGAAAGAATTTTAAAACTTGGAACTATGACTATAATTTTAAACTCTGGTCCATACTCGGACTATGATGATGACAGCCAGAATAGGTTTAGCAAATTCTTCAATGGAGGCACTAACAAGAGGAAAAAGCGCACCGTAATAGTGACAACTGCTGCAAGATTATTAGTTGTTGGAGACGATAGAAAAGTTCGTATTGAGGTTCCAGTTGCCAATCCCCAAGTTATTATTAGAGAGTATCCTTTCAATAAAAAAGCTGGAGTTGGCGCCTTCAGTGTTGAAATGAACCACAGAGTTCTCAGCTTTGAAGATCCTCATGGTACTTATGAATGGCTTGCTGCTATAGATAGAGCTAAACAGTACTATGCTCAAGCAACTGCTTTATCTGAGTCGAATGCAGCTACTGCAGCTACTGCAGCTGCTTTAGCAGTATCTGGAGGTCGGTTAGCTAGGACTGCAAGTTCCGCTGCTGCTGCTGCCATTGAAGCTCCATCTTCTAAAGTTGTTAATAGCTCTACTTCAGTTTTCTTACAGAAGAATGATGCTCGTAAGGGATTAAGAAAGACTTCTGGTCGATAATTAATATATATATATATATATATATATATATATATTGTATAGTTTGGAAAAACATAAAAGTTTAGTTATTTATTAAATATATTTATATCTATCTAGTTATATATAGTTTCATAATACCAACAACATTTTATTCATTCATCATTAATCATATCTTAATCGTCATTAGTTTACCTTGGTAAACACACCCCTTTGAGAACTTTTTTCGGATACTTCTTCTGAATCAGAAGACTCAAACAAGTCAATAAGATCTATTTCAGGATTTTGAGGTGTATTAATACCAGTCTTGACTTTTTTGCTGACAGGTGGACCCTTGCTTCTAGTAAAGAAATCAGATATAAGAGCATTACCAGCTGAGTGTTTCAACTTTGTTTTAGACAAAGTTCTACCTTTTTCAGAATAGCTTCTCTTCTTGGATTTCACCTTGATTTCAAATTCGTTACCATTTCCATTGATAAAATGGTTTTTGTATCTTTCAGAGTTAGATCTAATTTTAGCAAACTTTTTTATCGGCTTTAAGGAGCTTTGGTCTAAAATCACTTTCGAGATAGGGTGACTTATATTATACTTAATTTGAAGTTCTGGTATATCAACTAGGCTCTTATCAATATTGAGAATCTCATGGATGTACTGGGGATTCAAAGAAACCGTATACATAGGGCTACTAGGATGGTCTTGTTTTCTGTATACAGTTGGTCTCACAGAGTTGTACCATCTCTCTTTATCAGTTCCAGATCGAATATGCAAAACGAACATAGGGAAAATAAGCTTATTTATTAGCAGCTTCCGATCATATTGGGACTTCATACCAACTGATTGATCCCAAAGTTCAAGAATATTTTGTACCTCTGGTACTGTAACCTTGTTGGAAGTCGTAAATGAATTATCGTTGATAATAGGATACAGATAATTTAACACTATCTGTTCATTCGGGAATTCACTAGATATCTCAATAGACTTGTGCTTTGTTGAGAAGAACTTGGATTCATTTGTTTCTAGTTCACGTCGAAAACGGTCTCTCCATGCATTGATTAGCTGTTTATCTACTACACAGCTTTGTCGTTTATCATTTAGGTGTGATCGATTGTATGGGTCTGAATCTCTCCACCTAAAAGCTTCCAAAAACTGTTTTGCAAATTCAGCATGAGGACTGGCAGCCTCCATGGCGGTAATATAACCAAAATTCTTTATACCTTGGGTATCATAATCTCCACCTTGGAGCATCGCTTGTAAGATGAACTTTTGACGCATTGAAATATCATCAATTTCGAACACCTTGATTTTGCGGTCTACAGCTCGAGCTGAAGAGGATCTATTTTTTGATATAGAGGGTTCATTCTCTTCGATTATAAAGTCGTCGTCGCCATAACCATTATCATCTCCCGCTTCCTCATCTAGGATATCCAATTCATCTTGATCATCATTATTCACCTCAAAGTTTATATCATCGCTTTCATTGAATTCTGATTTTTCTTCTAGAACAGACTTTCTTAATTTTTTTTCATACATTATAATTCTAGTGGCTCCAAAAACCAGGGTATCTGCATCATCGGAGAAAACATAGTCCACAGACCCTTCTCTCTGCAGCATAGCACATTCTGCTTCTGCTTCACCTTCAGCGACAATAAAAGGAATGCCTAACTTTCGACAGCACTCTTTAACAATTATTGCATTAGTGTTATCCCCTTTAATTCTTCTTAGTCTGTTTCTTTTGAAGACGGGTGTTGAATCTCTATCTATTACCATGATCATGTCGATGCCAACTTCGATAAAGCTCTGTAATCTGGACAAAACCAATCTAGTGAACAGTCTAAAATCAACCTTCTCCAAAAGGGTAGTTGTCTTGACTCTTTGAATTTGTATAATCCATTGATATACATCAACAGCAATACGAGGGTGTCGACCATATTGTATATAGAAACTGGAGACAAAATCTGATAAGTCTATATGGTTAGGAATAAACGCTTGCGCAACATAGTTGGTTTGACATACACTGAGATTTCACATCGAACTCATCCCATAGTCTGAATATTAGACAAATTCAAATTCTTTTAATCCAAGGAAATACTAACTTCTTAACCCCCATTGTTATTAGTTTTAAGGAGAATAGATACTTCGATAGAGTGGAGTAGACAGCGTTTTAACAGTATCCTATTGTTGCCGCACGAAGAGTAAAATATATTAAATACAAATAAGGCAATATGTAAATAAATAGATCAGAACAGTAAGAATAGCAAATTTCAGTAACATTTATAACATAAACATATCTAAATTTAAGTTTAGACTAATCAAGGTCATAAGAAATAATAAATTGCATAATAGTCATTAATCATAATAGTAGAAACATAGTCTTTCTACTACCTTTTAGTACAGTAAAGTTATAGAATTCAAATATTAGTGACAGAAAACCACTTCATGCTTCCGAAGCATCGAAGAAAAAGGCAGGCTCTAAACCATCAATACTGGCACTCTTTGCCTCACCATCGAAAATGATTTCAGCGAGAAGTTTTCCAGTTGCTGGAGCATTATTAATTCCCCAACAACTATGACCACTTGCTAAAAGCAGATTTTCAACATTGGTATTTCCAATGAATGGACCTGCACACGAAGATATGTCACTTACTGGCAAGTAGCATGCCTGTCTTCGTAGTATTCTACCACCCTTGATAACATCGGATAATTCGGAGGTGTATTTAAATAAATCATCACACTTTGATCTATCAACCTCAACGTCATCGGTAGACTCAGGAGTAGGAACAGTTGTGTCGCCTTCACCACATACATAGATCTCATCTTGACGAGGATAAATCTCTGGAGTTACATATTGACCTCGTCTCACTCGAAGTTCTGTAAACATGGCATAGGGAGAAACCTGTTTAGTGGGTTTGATTGTGATGGAGTGCGCTCGAAGTCCTGATATAGGGCAAGAAGGTAGAACTTTAGACGTCCATGGTCCTAATGTTAATATAACTTTATCACAATTGAGATGGATCAAAGTTTTTGTTGGAGGCTTGTTTTCTTCGCTGTCAGTTAAAGCTTCGTATGTGACACCGATAATTGAGTCTGGGTCACTAGAGTTAGATGTATCCTTATGTCTTAGTTTGACTACTTTTCCGGTGACCAGGTCAGCGGCACCAGTGGCTAAAACTTGCTTTAATATGAATGTAGTAAACTTGTAAGGGTGAACTTGAGCAGTCTGTTCCTTATCACCCACATCAGTCCATCCATCTATCATGTCTTCATGGATCCAATCTAAATCCTCTGGAAGAGCAGGTTCTGTACGAGGTCTTCGATATCGGACAGCACTATTTACAACACTGTCCGACTTTTGAGTATCAACAGGTAGAAGTGCAGTTGGATTTTGGCGTCCATATAATGTTCCTTCTACGCTCAATGTATTGATTCTTCGATATCCCCACTCTTTATCACCGCCATATGTGTCCGATAGCTCTTGATGCAACTTGAAAGATAGAGGAACAATTTGAGCAGGGAAGGCCCATAATGCTAAAAGTCCTCCAGCTTTTCCGGAAGCTCCTCCAGCAGGTCTTCGAGCTTCAATGATTGTGACATGGTATTTAGAAGCATCGAATTTGGGGTGTTGCGTGATGTAATAAGCAGTACAAACTCCTATAATACCAGCTCCTATTATAAATTAATATATAGTGGTTAGAAATCATCCGACATAATCCAAAATACTTTAAGTACCTACCCACTATAACAATCTCCTGTTTTTTGCCCATATCAGTCTCAAAATAACTATCAGAAATGGTGTGTTAATAGACTAATTTAATAAGACTGTTTAAAAAATGTATCGAGCTGAGATATAATTATGAGGTTTAGGGGTCAGGACAAGTTTAAAAATGGGGTGATTCTACGTTTAGCTGGGAAACTTAACTTGCCGGACCCTTAGCCAGATAGCACCTAGAGGCGCGAAGACTCAGTCAGTACATTATATCAGTAGTAATAATAAAGTTAGTCCGAAACCTATGAAGAAGTCATACCAAACCTAAATCAAATATGAAATTTTAACTATACAAAATCAATATTTTTATGTGTATTTCTAGGCAATATATTTCTGCCAATAAATAATCAAATCACCTCTATATCATGAATATGCAAAAAATGGTGACTTATGCGACAACAGAGAGGAGAGTCCAGATAATAAGAGCTACATAACAATAACCAATACCAGTAATACGACAAGAACTAAGATCAACAAACCAATACAGCAAGAACTGAGAGTCTCTCTATTATTTCGGAGAACCCAATCCACTCGCTTCATCCCTTTTCTTAATTTATCGCTTGCAGTATCTGCTTGTCTGTCTATGTCTTCAATTAAATAAGACTGATCTTCAAGTTCCCGAGACATGACATGAGCCTGTTCTCTTAAAGAATTGACAGTTGTATAAACAGAGTCAAGAACAGTGTCTTGCTCTTGAATAATATCCTGATACATAAGACTCGACATTTGACTATTAGCGGGTTGCTCTTCCAGGTTACCGGATTCGTCCCATTCATTTTTAGATTTCGGCTTTGATGAATCCCTTATTTGAGCTATCGATTGTTGAATATCTGACAGCCGATTATTTAACTGAGATACCCTTTTTATACGTTCATTTATTTCATATTCTGTTAAACCATATTGAGATGGCTTAGACTGGACTGCACCAATACTTTGGGAAAGGTCATGGATAGTTTCAACGAGCTCCTGGCAACTGTTATTGAGATCCATGAGATTGTCATTTGATGGGTTTATTTTGTATTGGCTCAATAAAGACTCTGCCTGAGATAGCTGCTCTTCAGCATCGGCAGATACTTGATGAAACGGATCTGCCATTTTTTTAAACTATTTATGCTTTTTTATTGTAACGAATTGTTTTACAGTTGTAGATGCAATGGTGATTTTAGTCTAGATACTGTGGACAAGTTCATGGGGAAAGCAGGGTAATGGTTAAGATTCTTTAGGCTTAGAAGTTAGAACTTTAAGAATTTCAAAAATTAGATCATTATTTGGTCACAATTCATCAAGAAACTTAGATATGATATTTATAATATAAATTTAAAAAAGATATACCAAATATATATCATGTTTGATTTATTTTGTTTGGATTGCATTGCACCTATGAAGATTGACAAAGATCTCCAGTAACCAGGTACGGTATATCTTCAGCTAACTAAAGCTACATGTTTGGTTAGATAGCTCTGTTCATGGCAACCACTTATATCTCTCCTATTTGGAATGAATCACAAGAGAAATTCCTTTTTATATTCCATGTCTTAGTATTATAATTGAGGTTTCTGAGTATTGCTTTGAGTATCTTCAGTCTCGACACCTCGACACCTGTCATCGGATAATTACTTTTTACACATAGGGTTTGGGCTTATTATTAATTAATTTAATCCGGCTCAGAACACAAATCTACTAACCTACTAATTCTAGAGTTACTAAGATCAAGCATCATACTCTATGTTTTAATATACATAACAAATACTAATAAATTCTAATATTTGTCGCCAAACAACTTAATAAATTCCTTAAGAGACTCGTAACAGACCAAATGGTCATCTTGTTGATGTAATCCACTGACAATAATGACACCTACAAGACCCTCAGTGCCTCTACATCTAATAGGGAATCCACCACCGTGGAAAGCATATTCTTGTTCAGGAGCAGCTTCAGGAAACCTACCACCAGTGGCTCTGATCTTACATCCCATGTAGTAGCTGGATGCGTGGAATCTGGTAACTGTTCTCTTCTTTCTTTGGACCCACGAAACGTTATCTGGCGAAACACCAGGCTTAGTAGTGGTTTGGAAGAAAACAACATCATTTGCAGCAACAATAGAAATTAAGCATGGTTTGGCGAATTCAGAGGCCTTCTTTCTGGCAATTTGGCCAAGCTCCCAAGCAACGTCTGAGTTGAAAGCAGGAAGGATAGTTTCCTCTTCATGTTGAACGAGGATATCAAGCTTTTTGGGTTAATAATTATTGAGCCAAATCAATATAAGGAATACTAATACTTACAGATAAGTCAGGTCTAACAGCGGCCATTTTTTAATATATATATATACTTTTGTTTTCAAACCTATGAAGTTAATAGGAAAAGACTGAGCTTTAAATACTACTAGTATGTCTGACCCCCACTGTCTCGCGGCTTATTCTGGCACGATTTAACTCCGGGGATTATCGGGCCTCTTCCAAATCCAGCTCATTTTGATGCACAATTCAATCAACACAGTCATAAATGATTTTACATCTATATTGTAATATCTGACACAACCGATTAAACCCTGACATAAGTATACCTGGTTATATTTGAATTAACAGCAGCTGTCATATTTTCAAGTAGACCAAAATTATGATGTATCAAGCTCTAACCTGGCGGCATACTTCTTTTATGAAATGGGCTGTCAACTTGTCCCACTTGTCTAGATCACTTTCCCTTACCAAAAATAAAAACCAACGCAATTGGTTACTAATTAGCAGTAGCTTTTTCAAGCAACCATTCACAGCTTTCAAATAACTTTATATTAGAATCCTAATATCGGCTAAATTTCCAATATGCATTATGAATGTACGAGCTAGATAGCCTAGGTTAACAAACGTTTAACTCAACTTTTAACTTAACTTAGTCCAAACTTGTGCGGCAGGTAAAAAGTTGATACTGGGCATATCCAAATACCACTGTTCTTGTGGTGGAAGTTCTTAGCTTTTAAGTTTGCTTCGAGCAGGTATATATATTACTTGTATTGTTTGTTTTAATCAGTAGTATCTGATGTATACCTCGTAGTATCTGATGTATACCTCGTATACGCATCGGTTAGGCTAAATAGATGCCGATGAGTTTGACGTAGGCTGAGAAAAAATGTGCTATCAGCCGTGTATGGATGCATGATCGAGATGGCTACAGCGAAATATTAATACATCTGAAATATCTTTTACTAACTTTACCAACTATCTATCTGTTAACTAAGAATGGTCTCTATCACTCGGGGTGTATTAAATAATGTCAAATCGCTTGGGTCTTTAGCAGAAATCGAATCTGTTTTAAGCCAACCAACGTGGAACGTTATGGAGTTACTCTCATCCAAGTCGTCAAGTTCGAAATCAGATAGTGAGTTAGAAAGGCCAACTCCCGAGACTATTTCTAAACTCTTGAAACTTGCTGGACTAAATTCTGTTAAAAATGAATCATCAGAGCAAGCAAAGTTGTTAGATGAATTACAGACGCAGTTACAGTTTGTTGGACACATCAACGAGGTAGATACTACCGGAATAGAACCACTGATTAGAGTTGGAAGATTGCCAATTACTTACACTGAGGAATTAGCATCAAAAGTAGTAGAAACTGCACAGGAAACTGTTGGGGATTCTAAATGGAAGCCTACTGACCTGGCTCAAGAGAACCGGGGTGAATTTTATGTTCTCAAGGAAAGTTTGGCAAACCAAGACTGAAGATATAAAAAGCAGCATATTATTTTATTCTTTCTTGATTTATCCCTCTTTTTTATTATTATTAATATGAAACACTCAGGTCATTAAGGTAACTTGCAGTTTATTTAAATGTGATTATTTAAAACTATCCGGTTCTGATATATATTATTCAATGCTTCCCAGATTCTTAGACTTTGCTTCATTAATCACCGTCGTCTTCCACGTGCATCTACCTTTTAAGTCATATTATTACTTAGTAAACTAGCAAATTTCATTTCAAAATTTTTTTTATTCTCATCCTAGAACCTACGGAAATACTTAGATATCCCCTGTATAACTTTTGGTTAATAACTCCGAGCTCCGTTTCCCAACCCTGAAATAACTGTAACTGCCGCGATTCATGGTGCAATCCTAGATTCCTACTTATAGGAACGAAATGTCAGCTGAAGAAGCTTCAATTGGTCCTAGCAAGGAACACAGTAATGGAGAATTGGTAGGTTCTCCATCATGTCAAAATATAAAAAATGAAGATGAAGGCAAAATAGAAGCACCTCTTAATGTTGGTGCACCAACTCGTCAATGGTTAAACGAACACGTCTCACCTATACTACTACTTGGAATGAGACAAATAGTAAAAGACAAGTATGAATTCCTGATGAACTTATAAGCTGTATAGTATCTAACATTTGCAGGCCGGCTGATCCTATCAGAGCATTAGGCCAATTTTTGATTGATTATGCCGACAAGAATGGGAAGTAGACAGCTTGGATCCAAGCTCGAACTGGAAATATGCCTTGTATATTTATTAATTTATTGAAGTACCAAAAGAGAAAAATAAAATTAATCTGATGATAATACTATTAACTCAACGACTGTATTGTTTACGTGCTTTGGACAGGGCTACGGATTGTCTGATGTTAAAACCATCTGCAAGCATTAGTTGAGTCTCTTCGAGACTTAAAGTTTGATAACTCGGGGAAACAAAACCACAAGAATATGAAACTTATTGCAGAAATTCCAGAGAAAAAGGCAAAAGTACCAGTAGGTGTAATTTTTTCCATCATGGTGAGAAAGGTTGAAGCAATAGTAAGAGATCTTGCCCAGTTAGTACAGCAGGCAAATGCTGAACCGATTCCACAAACAGACATTGGAAATAATTCCGATTGTTGCCATGGAACTGCTCCGCAACCAACTGCAAAGAATGCAACATAAACCATCATAAATAATAGAATAACGATTCCCCAGCTATTTGTATTTTGGACTTTCGAAATAGTAGAGTGATCAATGAATTTAATATCCATACAGTGGAATGATATAGAATTGATAACCAGTGCGAGTGTCATACCAGTAAGAGAAATCAGCATTAAGAATCGACGTCCAAATTTATCAATAATGTAGTATACTATTACAGTGAAAACAAAGTTTGTGCTGCAACAATAATAGATACAGCAGTTGAATTACTAAAGCCACAAATTTGGAAGATAGTTGCCGATAAATACATTAGTGAATTAAATCCTGTAAATTGATTAATTCCCTGAGATCCACATACAATAATCAAAGCTCGGAAATTAGAAGGTACAGTATGAAGTTCCTTCAATTTCAACCATCCTCTTCTCCAGTAATAAGTCTCTGGGGGACAGTTTTCCTTGGTTTTTTTCAATGAGCTCAGCTATTTTATTGTTTATCGATTCCTCAGATGCACCTGTATGTGTTCTTTTCAAATCAACTCTAGCTTCATCGTATCGTCCTCTCTGTACAAGGTATCGGGGTGAATCAGGAAGCGGTAGGAGTGGAATACATTGTAATGTAGTTGGAATAATAGATTGGCCCACAAGTATTCTCCACCCACCATGAACATGTTCAAGACCGGTACCAATACCATAAGAAACAAGCTGAGCTCCTGTTCTTATTATGGAACTAATGGTGACCAAACGACCCCTGAAACGTGGTGGAGACAGCTCAGTGATATACAATGGTGCTATCACAGATCCGATTCCTACACCCCATCCCATTACAAAACGACCACCAATCATGACCTAAACAGTATGGGCCCCACATTGCATAGCTGCCCCTACTACCAGAAAGAAATTGGCACCAATTGATGTATACTTTCTTCCAAAGAAATCAGCGAGTTGTCCAGTAATCAATGAACCACAGAATGTACCCAACGATGTAGCAGAAGTGATGAATTCCTGTTCACCATATCTCAATGCTTTGTGGCTGAGATCAGTCTTGATGGTTACTAAGGCCGAAGAGATATATCCAGTATCGAATCCAAACATAAAATGGGAAACTGAAGAGATGATTACTAATAAAAAGTAGAAATTTTGATGGAGTGGAGTCGTGAAAATCATCATCTGTAAAAACATTATTCTATTTCAAGTCCTCCTCGTTGAATTCGGATTTAACTTGTAGTGTCTCATCATGAGAAAAACTTACTTTTGGAGATGTTACCATTTTAGAAATTGGTTATATATAATATGAAACATTTCAAAATAGATATTTCATACTTGTATTTATACGAACCTCTGGCGATCACCGCTGATCCAACTCTTACAAATAAATGTGGAGGTAAAAGCTAACTTGCAGCAACTCAATTCTGGTTCCAAAACATAACTTGCAGCAACTCAATTCTGGTTCCAAAACAAAAATTAGGTGAGGGGTCAGAATAAACAGAATGGCATCGGAACTAGCTAGATGATCACTGTACCAAATATCATGTCCCTGTGTCACAGATAGTTGTAATTCTAGTGCTCAATTACACACACACCTTTTGCTGAAGTGTCCGAAATTTCAACCTCTGTAAGAAATAGCTACCAACTGAAAACTTGCATTCTTAATTCAGTAATATCTGCGATATTGTTCGGATTTTTTCCCGGATCCTAATTACCAGATTTCCTTATCAAGACCATTAACAAAATTTGGAAAAATAGAATCCGGGGTCCTGAAAATCAGATTACTACTTATGGCTAGCTATGATATACCTAAATATTCTTCCCCCACATCTAGAAGATATACGAGCAAAGCTTTTACGGTTTTTTTTTTCTTTGTCTTCCATTCAAATACGGTCAGAGATTCCCGGTATTGGAACGATAGTGGGAGTATGCCAGAGGTTGAAAAAGTTATAAGCTGTTAAAATTAGTCCGGTTCATGCTGCTGCTTTTTTTGACCCCTCCATCAGCTACTTAAGGTTCGTACTATACCAAATTGAGGTTGCTTCTAATGTTGCATATAGCCATAAATGGCTGTGGTAACTAGTAATCGTTCCTCGATCAATTGTAAACAGTTGAATATTAAATGGCTATAGAGAGTTTAAAACATCTGAATTTATTACCAACTTATAGTTCTAACCATATATCAACTGTAATTAATTGATTCTATTTCCATTTTGATCAAAGTCAATTGTCTTACCAATCTCCAAAGCCTCTTGTAAATGTTTAGCCCATTTCAACACCTTAACATTCCCTTTCAAAGAAAATGGGACAGGTGTATTCTCAATAATGTAACCGGCATATGCATTCATTTCATTTACAAATGCCATTTCAAATCTTCCATAGAAGTCTGACGGAACGTCATTGCGATCTCCATATCTATCAGAGATGGTAGTTAGATTCGTCTGAGGGTGCCTATTAACTGAAAGTTTGCCTTCAGTGCAGATAATTTCAGTAAAATCATCCTAGCCATGTCGCATCATTCTTGATGCATAGATATTAGCCAATCTGCCGTCTTGGAATTTAATTATTCCTAAGGCATTATCTGAGTCATTCCATTGTTCAAGTTCTGGATAGATGGCAACGGTTCCAATAGCAGACATAGATTTTGGTTCTGCATTATCACCAAAGAAAAACAATGCTAAATCCAAATGATGGATAGAACAGTCAGCAATGATCCCTCCACTTTTTGCAGCATATTTAACGAAAAATCCTGAATCATCTTGTTTGTCACAAGTTTGAGAACGGAAAACTACAGGTCTTCCAATCAGACCAGCATCGATCTTCTTCTTTGCGTCTCTGTAAGACTCATCAAATCTAGGAGAAAATCCATACAAGACCTTTTGGGCAGGTCTTATTTCAGCTACTCTGACCACTTCTTCTGCATCCTCAATAGTAGGTGCTAGCGGTTTTTCACAAAATACTTGAAATCCTTGCTTAATGGCTTGAATTGTTTGTTGAGCATGAGTTGCAGTTGATGATGCAATTATAATAGCATCGATATTTTCATGCTTCAATAGATCATCATAGTTATTATAGATGGTTACTCCATAGGGTTGTAGATTTTCTTGAGCCCATTCAACATCCTCTGGGCTAATTGAGCAGCCGGCGACTAAATTCATATCTCGAACTCGATTAATGATATTCATTGAGTGGTATCTGCCAATTCGACCTAAACCGCTGATAGCAACATTGATCTGTCTAGCTTGCTTGGCCATATTGTTTTACTTCTAGTTTATGGGAGCCTTCGTTGGAATGGGTTATATATCTGCTTCCCCAATCATAACCCCGCCATAACGTACCTTGTAAGCATTCAATGAAGTTCTGCAAAAGACTTATAATTCCGATCACCCTTTCTATATTGTTGACTCAAAATTGCCATAGAGCTTACATTGGCATGATTACCGGAGTGGTGTTCCGCAATAAAGGACTCCTGGTCAAAAAAAGCTTGCTTGCGTTGTTTTCTCGGTTATTTGCTATGTAAGATATTATAATGTGACAGCCCATACAGTTAGCTTTACCCCACCTAATGGTAATGTGGGGGATGATACTGTATCTAACAGTCCAATTCATAGTAATATTTCTTTTCAAACTAATATTCAATCGGATTTCATCTCCTTTTGTATTTAAAATAGCAATTACTATATTGTCTGCAAATTAAATAAACATGAACATGATCGTATTGTGGAGACGCTGCAGTGTCACTTATCCATACTAAATTGGTAATTCATATTATACCTAGACTGTGATTCCTCAGATCGCTTTGCTTAAAACTAGACTGAACAATCCTTCAGATCTAACTTACATTAAAGATGGCTGTGCTTTTTGTTCTGTAACTGTTGCAAATAGAACAATTAATGTCCAAAAAAATCGCTGTGACTTCATTATACAATCAGGTTAAGATATTTATCATATGAACGAATACTGTTAAGATTAAATTAAGAATAAATTTGCTTCTTCTTATATTAATGTTTGAAATGTTATCAAACCGTAACACTGTTACTGTACCTCTCTAAAGTTTGATTTAAAGTTAACCCCATCGTTTAAATATTCCCTCAATTGTTAACAAAGTTAACTTTAACCTGTTGCTTCAGGAGTACCACGCCTCACAGGACGCCTTCACTCGATGAGCAAGGCGCATAAATAATAGCGACCAAGCTCAAACAGAGTTTGTGAAATGAAAACATCTTCATAATAAAAATTGTATTATAAACTGATTATCTAGATTGAGATTTAAATAACACTCAGTTTGGAATTTTTTTTGTTACCTTGATCATGGCAATTAACCCTTCAAAGTTCAATGGTAATCCCTTTGTCAAAATAACGACCGGTATTTCCGACGTGTTTCCAAAGAAAGCTCACCCCTTAAACCCACTAAACCCATCGAATGGTTCAATCCAAACCAATAAGTTTTATGCTAATTTATTATTAGACCAGCGGACTCTTCCCGCATTTCCCCATCCTTATGCTGTATGGTGGTCGAAAACTGAAAACTTGTATGGATTTGCTGTTTCTCATTGCCAAGAACAACAACGTGTCTTTGGACAAGATCCAAATGCTAATCCAGCTCAATATTACTTCAACCCGGCTGGAATCCAATCCGCCAACTTGGGTGCATTGGAGTTCAATGCTGATAACATGAAGTTAGATAGCGACTCGTATGGCCCATTATCAGTTAATGTTACTTTATCGACCATTGATAATGCTGGTAAGATCACCATCCCATTAGCATCAGGTATTGGGTTCATCACAGGTATTTATGATAATTTAACTCCTCAAATCCAATCTTTAGTTGGTTTCCAATCTATTGAGCCTGCTAATGGACCAATTGACGGTGTCCAAAAGTTTAGATTAAAGCTCTTTAATGGAGTTACTTGGTTGGCATATGTTTCTTCACCAAATGGTCAACAAGTTGCATTCCAATTGAGAGATAACAACCACTTTGTTGCTTCTGGAAAGGTTAAAGGTGTTGTGATTCAGGTTGGTGCTTGTCCTAATGGATGTGAAGATGCTTATGACCAAGCTGCAGGTGCATATGCTCAATCTGCCCAACTAGAAGGTAATATTTCCAATGATGGTGCTACTGGTACTTACAGCATTAAATATAAGTTGGGAGGTCGCAGTAAGAGTGGAAAAACACTAATATATGCCCTTCCTCATCATGTAGAGTCATTTACCAATGCTTCTAGTGCTACCAAGACAAATTCATTACTTGACTCAACTGTTATGGGTAAAATGGTTGGATGTATTACAGATAGACTGGAGATGAATGAGAACCTTCCAAACTTCATTGGGTTTCTTCCTTGGAGTGTTACTTCTCCTACCAAAGGTGATTCTCAATTCAACTTGAATAAATACGATTCTAATGATATCTCCCAACTTAAACAAGTTGCTCAGTCAGAGCTAGGCCAAGATATAAAGGGACAATCTTGCCTAGATTCTATGTACTTCAGTGGTAAAGGTTTAGACAAGTTTGCATTTATTTTGATTGTAACAAAGTATATTTTGAAAGATGATGATTTGACAAAACAAGGATTACAAACATTGAAGGATGCATTTGAAGTATTTACTAAGAATCAACAACTCAACCCTCTGGTCTATGACACCAGTTACAAAGGAATTATTTCTACTGCTGGTTATAATGACCCAAATGCTGATTTTGGTAATACTTATTATAATGATCATCATTTCCATTACGGCTACTTTTTCCATGCTGCTGCAGTTATTGGTCAAATCGACAAAGAGTATGGAGGAAACTGGATTGATCAAAATAAGACTTGGGTCAACACCTTAGTCCGAGATGTTTCCAATTACGGAGAAGATAGTGAATTCCCTATCTCTCGATCATTTGATTGGTTCATTGGTCATTCTTGGGCCAAAGGTCTATTCTTATCTGGTGATGGTAAAGATGAAGAGTCTAGTTCTGAAGACTATCATTTTGCTTATGGTGTAAAGACATGGGGTATTGTATCTGGAGATGGAGCTATGGAAAGTAGAGGCAACCTAATGCTTGCAGTTATGAACAGAGCTATGAATAAGTATATGTTATTTTCTGATGACAATACCGTTCAGCCAGCAAATTTTATTAAGAACAAAGTCAGCGGTATTACTTTTGAGAATAAGATTGACCATGCAACCTATTTTGGCCTCAACCCAGAATATATTCAAGGTATCCACATGATTCCTGTTACACCCGTATCATCATATATCAGAAGCCCTAAGTTTGTTAAAGAGGAATGGGACTCTATTATTAGTCATATCGTTGATTCTGTCGATAGTGGATGGAAAGGTATCTTGAAGATCAACCAAGCACTCTATGACCCTAGGGCTAGTCATGATTTTTTCAGTAGAGACTTTAAGCCTCAATGGTTAGATGGTGGTATGTCATTAACGTGGTGTTTGGCTTTCACTAAAGGAATTATGTGAAATTGTATTTTTTATGAAATTTAAATTTTATTAGTCAATAATATATATACACTAGTGAAGATACAGCTTCAAAATGATTAAGCTGCAGAGTGCAAATGCTGATACTTAGTCTTAACATTATCTAATTTATCTAGTAATTCGTTTCGTCTCTCTTCGGTGATCCAACTTCCCAAGATACCATTCTTTGCTATAATAAGCCAAGTGGACACATCAAAATCGAAGCTGTCATGCACAGCCAAGTAATTGTCTAGACAATATCCTCCGAAATATGCTGGATCATCACTGTTAATACTAAAAGGTACATTAGCATCAAGTAATTTTCTCAAAGGAACTTTTCCAATATCATCAACAACACGTAATTTTAAGTTCGACATAGGACAAACTGTGAGCAAAGTTTGGGAATCTGCTAATCTTTTCAAAGTCACTTCACTCTGGATTGAATTAACTCCATGATCAACTCTTTGGACCTGTAACAAGTCTAGGGCCTCATCAACATAAGTATGATCTCCTTCTTCTCCAGCATGAGCAGTGTAATTAATGGGGAGTTCTAGTTTACGAGCTTGAGCGTAAAGATCAGCAAACAAGTTGGGTGGGAATCCAACTTCGGAAGAATCAAGACCAATACCATGGATATCACCGCTATGGAAATGAGGAGCTGCTGTATAAAGCATTTCCATAGAATCCTGTGCAGGTAAGTGTCGCAAGAAGCACAGAATAAGCTTACTAGTGATTCCTAACTCTTCCTCGGCTCTGCCAAGAGCAGCTCTAATTCCAGATACTACTGTGGATAATTCAATCCCCCGTTCAATATGGGCTTGGGGATCAAAAAAGATCTCAGTATGATGAACACCATCAGAATGAGCTTTTTCAAGATATCTCCAAGTTAAATGTTCAAAGTCTTGTTCTTCTAAAAGAACAGACATGCCAACATAATAGTGATTAAGGAAATCTTGGAGATCGGCAAAGTTACCATATCTCTCATGTAAAGCTTCAGCGGTACTTGGGTGGCCTTCTGGAAGGCTAATATTGTGTCTTTCAGCTAGTTCGATAAGCAGCTCGGGGCTCAAAGTTCCTTCAATGTGAACATGATGCTCACACTTTGGAAGCTCACGAAGGAAATCTTGCATCGACATGCTGATATGTTACACTTTGCCCTAAAGATCGTACTTTAAATAAATAAATAAATATTAAGGGAGGTAAAAGAAATTGTAATATTGAACAAAATCTTTTTTTCCAACAAAAAAATTAATAGAAGACAGATCGTGGTATATTTATATTAAAGATTTAGCCCGTACGGAAAAAGGTTTTTTTTTTGTGGGTGGAGATAAGCATGTTGTCGCTAATACCGCACTTTTGCAGACAGCCCAGTATAACAACATTAGTATTTCCGAGCAGTCAGGAGAGAAGGTTAGCCGGTGGGATGCCGTGGAAATCTTTATACCGAGAAATAACTAAAACAAAAATAAGCGTTTATATTAAATTAAATCAGCTTTTTTTGACATTATTATATTGTGGGACAGTTAACAGGTAAGTTAATAAATAGCTTGAAATAGGTAATATTATCGCTAACTACAGACAAAATATGTCCAATTATACCAACATGTTATTCAGTGTCTTTTAAAAGGGAAGTAATCAGACGCACTTTCTCACCAATCCAAATTGCATGGTCAGTATGATCTTTCAAATCATTACCAGTTCTAGGATGGACTAATACACTCAAAGTTCCATGGTTCAATTGGTACCAAGGAACAACTCTAGCGAAAACATCTTGTCGGCGGAAATCAACTTCAAACATTCCATAGGGATGAGGTCCTAGAGGATAATCATGAAACTTGTAGACATTTATAATACCAGCTTTAATATCAGCATCAAAATCTTGTAGAAACTTTTCGCGTAGTGCCTTTGCTTCAATCAGACTTGGCTCAAAACTTTGGAAGAAGTAAGTGTGCACATCATAAGATCTGATCTCATCATTGAAATTCTCCTTTGGAGGATTTGACATTTTGATTTCCTTTAAAGATAAATAGAAGACAAGATTACTATAAAAATATAAATTAAACAAAAAAACAAAGTAGAATATAAGTTAGACAAATACGAATAAGTGATAGCGCTGGACTACCTGTATTGCACCATCGCGGAACGGCGATGTTTTCTTACATAAGCAGAATGAGGGGAGATGAAAACCCCCAATATAATTCAAGTTAATCTATTAAGAACTAAATCTAATTATTTAAACTTTTATAGGCGGCATTTATATTTTGCTCTTGATCTGCTTGAGAATGAATTGAGCCTCTCTAATTCCACTCAAATAAGCACCATGAGCAAAGGTAGCACCTCTTAAAATAGTATGCTCACCAGCAAATCTTACTCTGTCTGCACCTTTCTCAAAAGCGTCAACTGAAGCTTCCAGATTGTAACCAACAGGATGGGTGGAATACGAGCCTCTGGAAAATTCATCAACAGTCCATTTTGAACTCGATACCCTAGTTGGAATAGGTACAGCCTTGGTCTTGTCGGTTCTGAGAGACTCGAAGGTAGACTTAAAATAATTGAAAGCCTCAGTAGGATCAGCTTCAAATTTTTGAGTAAGAGGGGGGGGAGTAATAATAAATAAACCAGGATGTTTCTTTTCTCCATTATACTTGAACCAATTGTAGATGAAAAGAGGATGGCCATCTTGGTTTCCAACGACCAAGATCTTATCGAAATCAGCTGGCCAGAATACCTCGCCGAATTCAAAGTAAACTTTTCCGGTAGCACCAACGGCACCAGTTGAAATGGCAGTAGCCAAATCTTCTGGTAATTTAGGTTGGAATTTAATACCTTCTTGTTTGAGAACACCAAGAGGTGCGGTTACAACTGCATATTGAGCGGTGAAAGATTCCCCAGAAGAAGTAGTAGCGACCACTCTATCACTAGTAGCATTAACAGAGGTAACATTGGTATTTAATAAGATATCTTCATCGTTGAGAGGACTTTTAATTACATTATAAATTTGGTCATATCCTCCAACAACAACTAAATCTCGACCCTTGTTAGGCGCAGAGGTAGCTAGTTTAGCAGAGATCTTATCCAAAGGTAAACCTTTTCCAATTTCAGGAAGGCTAAGAACAGAAGGAAGTTCAGCTTTTTGTATCTCAGAAAAAAAAGGGTGTTCTTTAATAAATAAGTCAATAAGCTCTTTCAAAGAAATATCTTTATTTTTAGGATCGGAAAAGTAAATTCCTGCAAATGCACCGAATTCTTGAGAAGCAGGTCCAAGTCCCTTAGAACCATCTAACGGGCCATCCTTGTCATATAAGCTAATAGAACCATCATCATAGCTCAATTCAATGTCATTCTCAAGGGCCATCTTGAAAAATGGATTATCCAAAGATTCGTGAAGCCAACTGCATCCGTATTCATATGGTTTTGTGCCAGCAGTTCTATTGGTGAACAATCTACCTCCTAATCTGTTTCGACCTTCAAGTACCTTAACTTTGAGTCCATTTTTGGCCAATTCGGCAGCAGCAGTAATTCCACTTACTCCTGCACCAATAACAATAACATCAACAGTAGTCATTTCCTGGATCTTGCTGTTTTGAAGTTCAATAAGCGGAAGTGCTGCTGCCCTTGGCTTTATAATAGATATCCCAACCCCCAACGACAGTCGGCAATTTAGGTATGACTAAACTTAACCGTACAGGCTTGGCATATAACCATAGAAACATAGTGTGAGTGTCAACGGCCTGCTAAACCAGCAAGCCATAGTACATGTAAGTTACTACTGTTAACTAGTACTAGCTTTCAGGTTAACCTCTCATACCCAACTCGGAGATTCCGGCATAGGAATTCCATCCGGTCATGGTTATCTGGTACCTGCACTAACGTCGTTTTGGAGGTGCAAACCTAGTTTTGCAGAGACATAATTGCGCCCCATATTTACATGCGCTTATATTTACCATTCAGTGCGAAACGAACCAAAACCCTATAGTTCTAGTGCTTTAGAAGTGTATTGCGCTAAACTAATAATTACACCCCAGATTGATATTTTTAAAGATATGAGGTAGTTCAAGCGTTGAAAAATCCCACCATCACTAGCCCATTGACGCATAGGGCTGAATTTTTAGATGAAGTCCATCATATTTACTTGAAATATCGACTGTGCGATTATATGATTATTTCTGATCCTCTTGGATCCCATATGCCGTCGACATATATTTCTATCTACTAGCCCTGCTATATATTATTTGTCTCACAGATAAAACAAGAGTACTATATAGACTCCTAGATAGACTCCTAGACAAGGTCTTCTTTCATAATCTGGTTTCAGATCATTGGATTTACATTTTGAGCAAGTACTAGCGCTATAGAGATTATAATCAGCTGGGCAGTTATAACTTACAACACAATTGTAATACAGTAGCCAGCTAACTAAGTTAACATTAACAAACGTTAAGTAGCTCCTTATAAATGATAAGTATAAATTAAGACAGATTATTAATGCGCAATAATATGGCAAATAATAATATCAGAGTCAACAGTCGAGCTATATTATATTTGGTAGCTTAGACCTCTTTATTATAATACTGGGGTGTTTGCAGCACCATCTACCTAAACGGTTGAACTTGAACCTTTTAGGAAACGCCTCACAAGAACCCCTTTAGTAAATAATCATCACAATTATGTCTAAGAAGAGGTACAAGCTTTAGATATTGCTGCTATTGCAGCTACGCAGCTAAGTGAAAAGTTAACGTTAAAATGTGTGGGAATGGTACATTTGCAGCTTGTTCGCTATAAACATTGATTAGACGTGTCAATAAGTTTTGTTTGGCCCATATCCACTAACTGTCATTGATCTGTTACACGAAAGGATGGTTTTAACTACTTTTATAGCACGAAAAAGCGATGGTATGAAATATTTTGCCAGGTTGTATTTATTTCAAGTACTAATGATCCAGGATTACCACTGTCTGCATCGGTAGCAGAAGAAAGTGAGCTCAGTCAACTCTCAGAGCAAAACAAGCAATTAAAGGTCATTGTCCGTAAGATCAATGATAATTCTGAGCCCAGGGCTAGCATTGAGAGTGGCCAATATACTATTCAGTAAGTGATTCCAATGGTTGGAATAAAATAATACCAGTGAATCAAAATAAAGGAGCAAATCTAACCTAACTAGCTACCTAATTTCAAACGATATCATTTATATGTGTATTTGCGAGCATTCTTATCCTCGAAAGTTAGCATTTTCTTATCTTGATGAGTTAGATAAGGAGTTTTTTAATTCGTATGGACAGGACGCTTTGAAACCAGGAATTCGACCCTATGCATTTGTTCAATTTGACAATTTTATTCAGAAGACAAAGCGTGTTTATCAAGATGCCCGTGCTACACAAAATATAGATAAGCTTAATGCTGAGTTACAAGATGTTACGAAAGTTATGACAAAGAATATTGAGGATTTACTATATAGAGGTGACAGTCTTGACAAAATGTCAGATTTATCTTCGTCTCTTAGAACTGAATCCAAGAAATATAGACGAGCTGCTAGAAGAATCAATATCGAAGCAATGATTAAGCAATATTTACCATTAACTGGTCTTGTCATTATTGCCATATTTTTGATTTGGTGGATATTCCTCCGTTAAATGGTTAATGTTGTTTCCTTCTTTATAGCTAGAATCTCGTCGACCCTGGTATGAGATCTCACTAATATTTAATATATTGCTATTGGATGAATCTAATAGTAATATAGCAATGACCATGGTTTATATATATTTTATTTTCTCTCTTCGAAAGATACTTCAAACCTATTAATAACGCTAAACAATAAACAAAAAACATTCTTATTCAATAAGGGATATTCATTCCTATATTACATAACATAACATAACATAACATAACGTCATATTTATATATATATATTTAATAATAATTATATAAATATATAAATATTTAATTTTGAACGCTAATCTCTAACTGTAACTACAGTGTGTAACAGTAGTGTTCAGCCGTAAGTGGTATTTATCCCTAACCTGTGCTGAAATTTCATCTTCTACCCACTTTCACAATTTCAACTTTATCGACAGAATAATGTTTAACATCGCTCGACATAGCTACAAGAGAGTTCTTGGAAATGGCTCTGTCAGTATAATCAGATCGAGAGCTTTGCATACTAGTCCTGCCAGAAATGATCTATTTGATTTTTTCCGAAGAACCGTAAAGAAATCAGAGGAAGCACCAGCTGCAACTAAAACCAAGGAAGTTATGAAAGACATTGAATCTGGAGAATCACAAGTTAGTCCTAAGCCTATTAAATTAAGAGTTTTAGGAGCTCCCGATGTAGATAAGTCGTGGGAAGAAGCCAACAATGGATTTAGTGTCAATGCCTGGCCCCTTAAGCCTACATCACCTTCCTTGACTGTTGAAGAAGTTGAAGATATTTTAAAACAAGCTATCGATACCACATCAACTGCATCTATTCAAAAAGATCAATGGCTATCTGTCTCTCTATTAGACCTTTCATTAAGATTCAATTTCATTAAATCAGTCTCAAAATCCACTGGAGTTTTAATTCCTGATCAAGTTATTTCTGCTTCTACCTCTGTGCAAGATATTTATAATTACTTAACGACAAAGGTTGTTGGAAAGCAACATGATGACAACCTCCCAGATGCTATCTACTTAGACCCTAAGGATTTTGAAGGTTTTAATATTACTATTCGTGATGCTACTGCTGAGGCCCAAAATGCTAAGAAGCGATACAAGCAAGTTCTTCGGGAAGCTAGACTAGAAGAAAATGCTAGACAAAAGGAGCTCTTGAAGAAGGCTATGGAGTAAGATGATAATTATTAAGATATTTTGTACATAGAAAATAACATGCAATTTAATTGAAATCTCAAAAAAAAAATTAATAATAATAATAATAATAATTAAAATTGTAACCAAAATAACACAACTAGAAGTAGAGAAAATGAAATAAATGGGTATATGACTGCAACGGTTTAATGACTATCTGGATGGACGACTTAAAGTGAAAACAAGGATAATAGACACAGCTAATGTTACTATAGCTCCTGGTAATAAAAGCTCGTTTGGAATACCAGCAATGACTTCATTGGAATGGGGAGTATTTTTTCTCTTATTCTGAACAGGCTTTTCTGAGACCTCCTCATCTTCCTCGGACTTTGGTTTAGGAACCTCTGATAAGTCTATTTTAACATCAGGATGATGAATATAAATCTCAGCTTTCTCAAAACCGCAAGATCTAGAAATATTGATAGCATCAATTAAGTCCTGGTTAGACGTTATAGCTACTGCATCTTTTTCGTCATCAATATAACTAACAGCAAATCCTTGCTCGACAATCTTATCATCTACCACTATACCAGCACCTCCGACAGCTTCTAAATCACTGGAAGAAAGCTTATCAATAATTGCTTGACGTAATAGAGATATACCACTTTCAGGTGAAATTGTAATTCGGTGAACTCGTCCACTAGGAGACTTGAATTTAAATGGGAATGTATTGAGAAGTCTACCCATTCGAGATGCAGAGTCATTAGGTCCAAGCTCAGCAATATTGAACTGAGCCAATTCAGACTGTGAAACATCGGGAGGGGATGATGGCAATGTATCCAAATCAGGGATATTATTAGATCGACGACGATCGGACAGAGGAGTTCCAACTCTATGATGGCTATCAGAGTGAACAGACTCGGAGTCATTATCGAGAGACATCCAAAATCGATTCCAAGCAGGACCCTCTCCATCGCCTCCTTCAATATTATTGATCTGCTCTAAAGTGGCATAAGTCAATTTAAGAACATCGACAACTCCAATGACTTCACCTTCATCTCCCATAACAGGTAAATTGAGGTAATGACCTTCGTGCATCTTTCGGAGAGCAGCATTAATACTCATTGTCTTCGGTGCAAAATCCGGTTGAGGGGTCATAACTCGAGCTACACTACAATTCTTGGGATCAAGATTTTGTGAAATGACTCTTAATACTACATCCTTACTGGTAAAAATACCAGTGATTGTGTCATTATCAGTGACCAAAACAGCAGTGGTGTGGTTTTCCTTCATTAAAGCAGCAGCGTCTGCTACACTGGAACGGGCATCCACAAGGATAGGTGTACTACGAACATCTAAAATAGACTCTAAATCGGGAGCTTCGGTCTTTTGTTTAAGGGTTTCCAGCCAATTAGCAAATTGAGCAGGTTGGTTAGATGAGCCAAGTTCCATTTGTACACCTTCAAAAGCATCTTGAAGCTTTTTAGACGATTGTGCTTGACGCTCTAATTTCTCCATAGCTTCAAAAAAGCATTTTGTAATATCTAAAACACCTGCAATATTCTGTTCCTCATCCATAACAGGTAAATGTCTGAATCCCTTGTTTACCATTAAATTTAATGCATCAGTTGCAGAAGTTTCACTATCTACAACCAAAGGTTCTCTAGTCATAATGTTCTCAATAGTCAATGCTCTAGCGTCAAGGCCAGAGCCAACAATCTTAAAAGCCAAATCTTTGGCAGTGAAAATACCACAGATGTCACCAGAATCATCTAGAACGAGAACACAGTTTTCTCTCTTTGCAGACATAAATTGAGCTGCTGCATGGATAGTAGTATTATACTTCATAGTCAAAGGAGGGGAGGGTCTTAACGAGAAAATAGAACCTGCAGGTCTTCTTCTTAATTGTTTAGTTTTACCAACTTGATTCTTACGTTTTGAAAGCTCGGATTCAATCTTCTTTCGAATAGCTTCATCTTTCTTATTTTGACGTTGTCGACTCATTGACTCTTGAGAAGCTACTGGAGAAGGAGCAGTGGCGTTTGAAAGCACTGATCCGTTAAGAGCAGATCTCTTGGATGGAGTATCTCTTCCTACGCGTGACATTCTTTACTTAGAATAAAGTTGTGTTACGGTCCAAAAAGGTTTTTTTTTTTTGTTCGAAAGAAACCTGGTTCACGGGAGTAGCCTAAAAGTTTACAGGGGATGCGATGCCGTAACCAAATGTAAACAAATCTCAGGTTATGGTTGGACGCAACAGCCCCACAGAGAAATCAAGTCACTACGACAACAGCGCCATTACCCAAATATATTAGATAGAGTTTAGGGGTGATTCCTATTACATACTGATAAGGGATTATTATAGTATATACACGACCAAGATATTGTGAAATTATTAAAATTAAAAAAATATTAAAGAGAAATATATTTTGAACCCGACCTTTTTTCATAATACTAAAAGAGACATAACAAAAAGATAAAAAAACATGAACAGAAAAAAATTAACAGAAACCAAACCAACAAAAAGACAAGAAAACATCAACAGATTATATAAAACAAAAATTAAACATTTAAATATTTAAAAGATATCAAAAAATTCCGAAAATTCCTTTTAGATTCTTTTAGATTCCTCTTAGATTTCTTTTTCAGTTAGATGCAGATCTTGATGTGAAGGGCTGAGAACGGGTGAAATTTGAGAACCAGAAGTAAGATCATGATACTTCTCACGGCACAGTTCGGGACTAAATCTATTTCCAAGTTTTTGGGAAATAACATTCCATTTATCCTCTTGATATTGACGTACAGAATCTCTTAAAGCATTTAAATCTTTTTCTGTCCAAGTACTAAGACTTCGGGCTTTAAGTTTTGTACAATAACGAACTTGGAGCGCACCAGCAGTTCTACCATTGAAGTGCTCGGCAATTTGCTTCCAAGTCAATTTTTGAACTTCTTTTAAGTTGATTAACAACTCATCGTCATCAGGAGAAAACTTCAATTTGGCAGCTCGTTGTAAACCATTGTTTGGGCTTGCTAAAAGAGCGTCCTGATACTTTCTATCCAATGAAGAAGAGGAAGACTTTCTTCTAGGCGATGCAGAAACAACATATCTTGTTTGAGGAGTATGTGAGATAGTTGGTAGGGAAGCAGAATGTTGTTTTGTGAGATAAGATGAGGGTAAATGCAAATTGTTATTAGCTTCATCAGGAGAGCCGACAGAAGACACAGACTTTAAAAAGGAATGGTTCATTCCGAACTGATAATGGTTTCCACCAAAAGTTGAAGGGCTAGAATTGCTGGTGGAATTTGCAGTATGAGAAGCTGTTGATTGAGAAGTATTAGTGTCGATAACCTCATCATTCACACTGTTACTCATTGACATTAAATTAATAGGAGTGTGATGATGGTAATGACTAGATGTAAGCAGAGGTTTGACATCTTCATTAGCTGAAGGAGGTGAGTTATTGGCAGACATAGGTCCAATTGATTCCATCAACTGTGGTAATTGTGGCAGCTGTGGTAGTTGTGGTAAAGATGGAGGGTGTCGAGCCAGCGACGCATAGTTTAAATGATGTGGTTGAGGATTTCTAGGGGTATATACATTATCAGAACCAGGACCAACTATAGAAGGACTGTTTGAAGCATCATATAATGATGAAGGATTGATTAATTGAGGCATATGATTATATCCAGGGACACCGGGCATAGTAGTACCAGGCATTGAGGAAATTGTTTGATGATGTAACATGTTGTTAGAAACTGTCGTCGTCATAGAATGTCCATTAACGTGCGTATTTTTCCCAGGGATATTCGGGTTCAAATGGTTCATGCCACGATGAGCTTAAATATAAATAGTCGATATATATATATATGCATATATATGAAGTAATTTGAGTAAAATTGCGCCCCTGTGGAATGAATTCTAAACGGTAGTAGAAGGGATGGGAGAGGGTATACAAATGTACGTGTGATATAGGACTATTCCAGTTGGTGATCAATGAAAAGCACAAATAAGAGAAGAAAGCAAAAGCAAAAACAAAAAAAAAAAAAAAAAAAAAAAAAATGTAAAAGATAAGATATAGAAAATAAGGATTTAGTTAATTTCAAGAGAAAAAAATTATTCCTATAGCTCAAAACTAAGAAAGAGAGAACAGAAGCAGAACTTCAAAAATAAGACGAGAGTAAAAACAGAAAAAGATTCTTCTTCGAGGCAGGCAATGGCGTTAAATAGCTTGCACGGGTTTACAGAAGAAAAAAAATAACTTATTATCGAATAAATAATAGTGTGTCCGTTTTGATAATCAGTGACAGTTTAAGGATTAAGGGCACAGTGTAGTCATTTTGTTTTTTTTCTGCTTTCCTTTTCCTTTCCAAATATCCAGTATATTAAGTTATAGTGAACTTTTCTTTTTTTAGGGTTCTCTGCACTGCGTATTCAAGCGGTGCTGGACAAAAAGCAAATTTATTTTCAGTCTGCAGATTGTACAACAATCTACCGACTACAACATGGCTTTCAAGGGCTCAAGGTTAGGTGTTGATTTTCACCCGCTTAAAGTTTCAAAAGTTTACTGTAGCTCAGTCTACCTGCAACCATACGGCAGGGCCGACCAAGATAGAAAAGGAAACAAAATATCTGCACAATTAAAAATAAATCAGAGATCGAGCACATCTTTAAAAGTTAAGCCTCTCAGTCGCTTAGACGCTAGGCCAAGATCCCTAAGGCAAAGAAACTCAAAGTCAGCGACTTAGGTCAATGGTTAAATTAGTAGATTTTCTACTAGTTAAGCAATCAGGCGGCTACTTTGGGTGAAACAGTCCAGTAACAAATAAATGCTATGAGACATTTCTGTTTGAGGGCTTAAAACAGATAAATAAATATATGAAATGTATAACAGATATAAGAGAATTGTCAATAAAATAAGAAAAAGAAATAATAATAATACCAAGAAGTAAATAGAAATCAATAATCAATTAATAAGAGAGGGGTAACGGCCAAACTAGGGGAATCTATTCGCAAAAGAACAAGCACAAATGAAACAGAACATCAGATTAAGTGATTGATTGTCTCCTCAGCTTACTTGTCTTGACTATAGGTCGGTCGGTAGACACTTAAGTTAACTTGTTAACAGTAATTGTCGCAGGATTAGTTGCGTCAAAATGGTTCTATGGCGATAAGTCAAGCAGCTAATTCGGACGTGGGGCATGCAAATAGAAATTCCAAGAGACCCACTTATTTCAATAAGATTTAGTACATGAATACCTGTTTTAAGATAACAATTAGATCGGTTTCTTTTTTGTTTCTTTTTACTATTAACATAATTCTTTTTTATCTCCCAGGGATCACGGATAGTGGATAATTGTGCATCTGCAATACATAGTCAGCGTATAGTTACCGGAAATAGCCAGTCAAGATAAAGAAGTACTAAATTACTTATAAAAAAATCATATCAAAAGTGCCTTGAATTTAATATTCTCCCATTTAACTCATTCATAAATAGACTTGATATTTTTCTTGTTTATGTGGTTACCTCGTATCTGATAAACGAAAAAGGATTGCCCTGATAGTCCAAGCTGATTTAGGAGAAATTATTCTTTCAGAGCTTCTATAGTCGGAAGTTTGGTTGAGGTTAGCTCATAATGCAATGCACAACAAACCCTCGCAGGTTCACTAGGTTAACATTGCTGTTTCCAGACATCTAACACTCGATACGATACGCTAGCATTTGATCTGGCAGGATATGCGAGGCCTGCTTAACAAGATTACTGGCTGAGTAACAACCAAGACCTACAAGTTAATAAGAGATAAGCGAAGAACGAAAAATAAAAAATAAAAAATAAAAAATAAAAAATAAAAAATAAAAAATAAAATAAAATAAAAATAAAATAAAAAAAAAAAAGCAGATTGATTACTGTTCTGTGGCTACTACTACACAGCTACTACGTAATGTACCTGGAACTGAGTTAACCAGTTAACTAAGTTCACAAATAAATGCAGTCAACTCAAATAGACTGTACAGTACCAGGTACTCAGATTCAAACGAAAAATAAGGTAGACAACAAAAAAAACTCTAACAATGAACGTCATATATCATGCTGCGATGGATTATGTTTTAAAAGTTTGAAGATTGTGGAGTAGGTTACTTGTAGTGGATACTTGTGTCATTGTATCTGTGTGGTAGTGGACCCTGGTTTAAGCCGGTACACATAGTGAGGTTGTCATTTATTATTTTTTTTTTCTTTCCAGTCAGGTAGTTCCATAACTTAAATGTTAGTCCTTTTCGGTGCATTCAGGTCTATACTTGGTATTAGGTACTACGGATTGAGCAAACCTAGCGCTGATCTCAACTGTAAATATTTTAAGTAGTTAAGTTACAACCATGTATAGGTAACAAGTGACAAGTGATCCAAAATTGGGACTACAACTAGCCAGTTAAGTTGCTGTGGAAAGACCCAAAGGGCCTTCTATAATTGACAGATGTTGTCGTTTGGTTCCCAGTTTCTGCATTTGGGTCTGTTAGGCCAGGTTCACTAAGTTTAGTTAACATTAAGTTAACAAAGTTATTGCCAATGCATTGCATATAAAAAAGCAAACGAACCCTTAGTTTTTGTAATTGGATTGGTGCCGTTAAAATCTGAGTTACACCAACAACCTCAAGTGCGTCTAAAATTATCATAACATTTCAAAGTGGCAATCCACATGGGTTGTTCCACCATCACACTGTATGTACATGATACCGCAACTTTGCACTGTACAGTAACTTGGTGTACTGTACCCTTCTGCTTTTCCACCAGCATCCGGATGGATGTTGGAATGGCCTTTGAACCATAGTGTAACTATCTTAAGTTACCATATTATTAGCTGTATCGGATACATATCGCAGTACATGTGAGAATATTATTACAAGTAGTTGTATTATTCTATAAAGATCCAGTAACTGAATTTCCTGAATAGTTAGTTGGTGAGATAATTTGGGTGCTTTTTCAAGCCCTCGAGCGAGGATATAAAAAAAAGAACAAGAATAATGTATCATCTTCGACAATGTCGGATCCTTCTGACATAGTACCTACAGGTTTCTAATAACAATGATTACGAGGCCTGACTGATACCTCTCAAAAATAATTAACAAGGTTCATATCTAGCCTTTCAATGGTATTATTTTATTTTGTTCTTGTTAACTAAGATAGGAATAAATAAACTTTTCCCCTGAAATAAAATACCCCCTTGTTATTTCCTTCTATCCGACTGATACCAAATAGTATTGGTGGTGTATCAGAAGACTCTTTAATGTTTTCTTTTTGTAACGTTAGACTATGCTGTTTCTGTTAATAAGGCATTTTTGCGGTGCGGTGCAGTGTCAGTAATTATTTGGATTGGCAACTGCTCCAAGACCACTGCTAATTGTAATATGAACTCATGCGTCCAATTGCATCCACCGGCAACTTGTACATAGCTTAGTATTCGTTTTGAAAAGACTGACCATTTAAACATCAACAGGTTGTTCATGTTCTATGCTTATAGCGGGTGGTGGAACAGATTTATTAGTAAGCTCCTTAAGACCCCTCTCAAGGCTGAATCCAGAATAATTTGTTTGATAGTCAATAAAACCTGGGTTGGCTCCATCACCATCGGCGTTATGATCTACCACAGGTTAACCACTTTTTGCAACGATAGTCACTGCAACTCATTGACGTGGAAACAGACGAGGTTCGCAGCCGGTTTCCAACAGATTCCCATCAAGTCCCTGGCCCCGCTTAGCTAATCTAATTGTAAGTTAACTTACGGATACCTGAATATTATGCTGAGAATAGTACAGTAAGTTAACTTAAGTTAACTTAATTGAAGATCCCAAGATTTGCTTGTTTAATGACTACTGCTGTTAAAGCTTTAGTCGGTTTCGGCGGTCTGTGAGCTACGGTTTATCATCTGCCTTAGCTTTCCATTTACTGTTACAGTACTGTATATCATGATCTTCAAGTTGGTAGAACTGTGATAAAATCATCCTCTAATATCCCAACTGGTAAATTGGTCGCAACACGGCGTTAAAAATTCAATATTATTATTAAGTTACAGCAGTCGAACAGCTCCCTGGTAGAGCAAGAACTCCAAAAGCAAGGAGAAGTTAACCTTCAAAATCTGTAAGTACGAAACTAAAGTTAAGGTAAAATGATTGATAGAGGTTAGCTTATTTCAACCGCCCCAGATCTTGGCACTAGTTAGGGCTATTTTCCTAATCAACTCAATTACCATGTACCTAAAACAAATCCAGGATAAGCCCATCGGCCCACTGCTAACCTGGGAGTCCATTGGCAATTAAATGCTAACCAAACAAAGTTAAAAGCTTAATATTTTTAACTTACATATAACTGTACGAATATCTCGACGCCCCTACAAATTACGAAGCAATTAACCACCAAAACGGCCCGGCAGCCGGGATGTTGGGAATCTAGCGCAAGTGCAATTGTTCCTCTAGCCCAAAGTAATCTTCTGTATTTGCCCTTGTGGAGTTAACAGAAGCCTCAAACTAGCCTAAGAAAGGCCCTGCCCTGTATCGGTAACTTTTGGTTACCTTGTTACTGACAAGTTAACTGCTGTTATACCACAACTAAGAGTGGATGCATAGTAATCGTTAACAAAAGTTAACAAAAAATTAAACTAAGAGGGTGGTTAGGCCCGTGCTGTAAGTTCACTCTACTACCTACATCGGTTAGATCAGCTTCTCTGGCTTCAATTGACTTTGCATCAGCTTATTCTACTTAATAATTCTTCATCAGGCGGCGGATTAATTGTTTCAGCTAATTGTAAAATAAAAATAAAAGTAAAAATAGCCTGGCGCCTTAGTACCGATCGTACCCCGGTAACTTGCTTATGACCCTTATGCCGTCAACCGGACTCCGCCTTAATGCCATGTATACAGTTACAGTTAAGTTAACTTAATTACAATAAAAAATGTTAACAGTTAAAGTTAACTTAGTTAACTTAAACTTAGCTTAGTGTGTATCAAAGAGTGCCTTCAGATTTCGTTTCTCACAACTGACGGAGCCTGTTTATGCACAGTTATGCTAACCAGCTTGGAGGCTCCAATTTAGGATATCCTGGGCTCGGATATCGCTGTATACTCATCTGCAATTTTTGACCGTTAACGTGCAAGTATGTATGTCTTAACCAGCTACATATCTGGTAACAAAAGAGAAAAACAAATCCAAGAAAAGAAAATAAAAATTGAAAAAAAAATAATAGAAATGGCCTTGTTTAATCCATTTAATCGACACAAGTGATTCATATAGCATCTTAAATTAAGTTAACAACCAATTGGTAAACAACACAGGCAAATAAATAGATCCAGTACAGATGTATGTGTCTATTATCTCGTAACTGTAACGTCAGCTTAACTTAATGTATCGAAACCTGGCCTAGCAGATCATACTAGCAAACTTTAGACTCCGCAGCGAACTAAGGCTTGGAACATTGGCGGCAATATAATATTTTCTTCGGAAATCTTCTTGAGTTTATGTGATTTATATAATATATAGATTAAGTGATGAGTGAAATTCAACTCAACTGCCTAATATTTATTGTGAAGGCAGCATTAAATAATTAGAAGATTGTCATCTGGCGAACTTTGATACACATTTTAGTAGTAATGACAAGAGAACCAAAAGCAACAGTATCAATGACTCAAGTAGCAGTAATAATAAGTATATACTACTACAAGTTAACTTAAGTTAACAGTTAATAGTTACATGTAACAGGAGTGTCTTTCACAGTTAAGCTAACTTATAGTTATACGAAAATATAGCTATGAATCATATGCTAGCACATCTAGCCACTTGCAGCAAGTAGGTTGAGTCCACTCCTCTTTGTACATACATAAATAGAAGTCTTAGACAGTCTCGCTGAGACAATGTAAATTCCTTGCTTAGTATTATTGGTGAATTATCGTGATCTACCTCGTTGATGCGTACAATGTGTTCTAGAAACATGCCATAGTGGTGTCGTATAGGTTGATTGTTGGGTCAACAGTTCAAATTGTGATTAACTATTCCACTTTCTTTTTTTTATTAATTAAAGTCCAATCAATTAGGTAACCCCATTGCCATGAGTTCAGCTTCTTCTATTGCCTTTGAAATTCAATTATTAAGCTTCATTATCAATAATTATAGAATTATTGGCTCTTATAACTGTTCACATGTGGAATCAAAGGACACGTAGAGGAGATTTATGTGGAATATTTGGTTTTCGGCAATTGCAACGCATGTAGGCTAAGGGAAGTAGAACATCAATGGGTTGTTTTCATTTATTGGTTTTGGGGAATTTTATATGGGGTTTTATATGGAATTTTATCTGTAGGTTATTTGGGGTGTAGTAGGTTGGACAAGAAAATTCATATTTGGGTAACTACTTGTGTGAGGGGGTTGTAAGGAAGCTGGGCTTTTTGGAGGGTTTAACAGTGAAAAGTACAAATTGTACAATACTGAATAAGAGTACTAATATCAGCACCATTGTATCTCATTCTACGATATATGCACCATCGAATTGGTATTCGTCTCATATATACAAAATGCTAATTTTTTTTCATTACATTCCATCTTCTCGTCACCACAGCTTCTTTTTATTTCTCATCTCATTGCGATTTAATTGCGATTTAATTGCGATCTTATTGCGATCTTATTGCGATCTTATTGCGATATTCCTTATCTCCATTGGCAAAAGTAGAACTCCCAACTGCCGCACCTAAAATCTGGCCTAGTCTATAAGTTACGGGTATGTATGGCGCCCTGCACCTTAAAGCCGTTGAATGACTAACCATAGACAATCTACTGGTTCCGGCTTTACTTCTGAGAAGTGTCATTTACGCAGCCTGATAATCACTACAGTATCAGTATCAACTTTTCAATTACATTCTCTATCTTTCACCCTTTTCTAATATATAAACCAAATATAAACCGGCTGTGTGATATATTGTATCATTCATACTTTAATGGCTTCCAAATTTCCAATATAATATTCCCGGCTCGTGTATACAGTAACAGTTAAGTTAACTGTAAGTTAGTTGAATAGGACAGAAAACGGCCTAGCAAAACCGTCATATCTGTCTGTCCCAATAAAATGTCCCAAATCCTGTTTCGTTCTGCTCCAGCGCCATCGGCGACGCGGTACAAGACCAGTTCACAGTGCCGCTCTGTGCCTTATCCAGCACAATGAATTAACATAAGCAAGTTTGACATTGACTAAAAGTGGAGAAGCCCTAATGATTTTCTTTCAGACAAATCGTTTCATAATTCTAGAATTTTTGGGTCATGATTTTGCGGATAGAGGTTGTGAGTCATTAATAAAAGATAATACAGGTTAGCTTTCCTTAAGATAATAATTAAAGTAGATCAGTAAACTGTCTATCTAGCTTTTTATCCCGCTTACATAAATAAATTTCCTGCCATCTGCTATCGGAGTCCGAGTCCGCTATCTTTTCCGATGGCCATGACAATCAGACCCTAAGTTGATGCCTCATCTATATATTGAATTAATAATTTCTTAACGGCTCCAAACCTGCTTCCAACTCAATATTTTTGTTTGATTCATCCGATTTTCAGAAATGACGGCCGCTGGATCACTCGAATCTGAAGGTAAGCAGGAATCTAGTTCTGCTAGTCCTGGTAATCCATTGACAGAAAAGTCTACTGACCTGTCAACCACATCGGGTCCCCGTAAAGAACTTCCAAAGGCAAAATCTAACAAGTTTCGAATGCTCACACCCTTTGTTGGAAGACAAATTCCCCCGGTCCCTGATCATAGAGCTCTATATCCTGAGCCTGATGTTTCATTTTTTCAACGATATACATTTTCTTGGATCTACCCTATTCTTAAGGTAAGTTTATTCTTTTGCATGTTTTTTTCAGTGCCGCTTGATCTCGTGATGAAGAGATCAAAATAGTTTACTATTTTTGGAGCAATTTCTAACTTTTATTTAGACTGGCTATCTTAGAGATCTGGTAGAAGAAGATTTATGGACGGTGGAAGGTACTTCCGTATCTGCAAAAGCATTATATCAACGGTTCAGTGACAACCTTGAAATATACAGGAAGAAGGCTCAAGATAAAGCACGAGAGCAGGGTCTCTCTGAATATGATATCCAAAATGTGCCACTCCCAAAATACGCTCTTTTAAGAGCTCTTAATAAGACTTTTTTTTATCAATGGTGGTCTGCTGGTATCTTTAAGATTATTTCCGATTGTGCACAAGCTTTCATGCCTTTAGTTAGTCGACATTTGATTGCATTTACTATGCAGAGGCAAGTGGAAAATGTCAGTGTAGGTAAAGGTGTTGGGTACGCACTTGCTATTGTCGCATTGTTTTGTATAAACAGTTTCTTCTTGAATACATTCTTTTTCCGGGCTATGATGACCGGTGCTCAGACGAGAGCTGTCTTAAGTCAGGCTATCTATGAAAAGTCTCTCAGGTTATCTGGAAAGGCTCGAATCAGTTATACTAATGGTAAGCTCACCAATTTAATGTCTATCGACTGTTCCAGAATTGATTTCTCTTTGCAATGGATGCATTTTGCTTGGACTTTCCCTGTTTCGATTATTATCTGTATTGTTATTGTTTTGACCAACATTGGTGCTTCGGGTCTAGTTGGTTTTGCATTGCTATTTGTTTGTTTCTTTATAGTGAGTTTCACTGCTAGAGCTTTGGGCAAAATCCGAAAAAATATCAATAAGGTTACTGATAAACGAGTCTCTATTATGAGAGAGATCTTGCAGTCGATGAAGATTATCAAGTTTTACTCTTGGGAAGATGCTTACCAAGAAACTATCTATGCTGTAAGAAAAGAGGAGATGAAAAAGATTAAGATCATGCATACTTGTAGAAATATTCTTAATGCAATGTTTGTATCCGCTCCAACTTTAGCTGGTCTTATCTCTTTTGTTGTTCTATCAAAGACTGGCGGTTATCTTAACCCTGCAACTGTCTTCTCATCTCTAACTACTTTTAATATCACAAGATTGCCTTTAATGTTTTTACCTCTTGCCCTCATTGCAGGTTTAGATTCCTATTTGGCTGTAAACCGTATTGAAGATCTTTTATCTGCTCCCGAGGATGAGCATTATTTGGAATATAATACGAATCAGGAGCCAGCAATTTGTATCAGCAATGGTAGCTTTATTTGGGAAAAAGATGACTCTGAAGATGATGTTAGTAGTGCTGTTGAAAGCGGTGCTGAAAAGTATACACCTGAACGTGCCCCTACAGATTCCAACGAAAAGTCAGCTACTATAGAGGGGGATGATGAGTTAACTCCCATTGAATCTATCAAGACGCATAGTTCTGTTGTTAATGTGGCTCCTGGACCGATTGCCGATATTCAACCACTTAGTAGTGAAGAAATAGTCGAGCGAAAGGAAGTCAGCGATAAATTCAATGGATTCAATGATCTTGATCTCGAAATCAAACGTGGTGAATTCGTGATCATTACTGGTACTATTGGTTCAGGAAAGAGTAGTTTGTTGTCGGCAATTTCTGGAGGTATGCGAAAGTTATGTGGATCTGTAACCTTAAGCGAACAATTAGTTTTTTGTGGTCAACAGTGGGTTCAAAATGCCACCGTTAAAGATAATATTACATTTGGAAAACCTTTTGATAAAGATTGGTATGATACCGTCATTGAAGCATGTAGTTTGACCCGAGATTTAGAAATCCTTCCAGCTGGCGATATGACTGAAGTTGGTGAGAGAGGTATCACTATCTCAGGGGGCCAAAAGGCTAGAATCAACCTTGCTCGTGCTGTTTATCGGGATGCTCAAATTGTATTATTAGATGACGTTTTAAGTGCTGTAGATGCTCATGTTGGTCGTCATATAGTTGACAATTGTATTTGTGGCATCTTGAAAAATAAGACTAGAGTACTAGCAACTCATCAACTTACTATGCTTCCCTATGCTGATAGGGTGATTTTCCTTGGCTCCGATTCAACTGTCAAGATTGGAACCGTTGATGAACTTAAGGCAACCTCTGCAGAGTTCAATGATTTGTTGACTTATGGTCACCAATCTGAAGAGTCTGAAGGTGAAGAAAAGAGTGTAGATGAAGAGGAAGAAGAACAACAAGATTTTGCAGAAAGCTCTGAAGCTTTGAAAAAGGCAAAATCTAACACGGCTCCAAAGAGTGAAGCTGAAGCTAAGAAGCTTGGTGCCTTAATGCAGGCCGAAGACAAAGCCAGTGATTCGGTTGATCTGAAAATTTATACAAGTTTCTTCAAACTTGGTGGTGGATGGCTTTCATACGGTGTCATTCCTATATTACTGCTCTCTATGATTTTAAGTACATTTTGTCAACTCTTCACCAACACCTGGCTTTCATTCTGGACTGGAAATAAGTTCCCTGGTCGTACTGAAAACTTTTACATCGGTATCTTTGTTATGTTTGGTATCCTGACTGCTCTTATTTCTTTTGTCTTCTTCTTTTTGATTACTCAAATCGTTAACCAATCCAGTCTTAAGATGCATGTTATAGCTGTGGATCGTATTTTACATGCACCGATGTCTTTCTTTGATACATCCCCATTAGGTCGTATTTTAAATCGTTTCACTAAAGACTCGGATACTGTAGATAATGAACTTTCTGATCAAGCTCGTCTACTGTTATTATCTGTTTCAAGTGTTGGCGGCGCTTTTATTTTGACTATTATATATCTTCCTTGGTTCGCTATTGCTTTGGTTGGCCTTATGTTTTTCTTCTTCGCTGCTGCTAAGTTCTACAGAGCTTCTGCTAGAGAGATTAAGCGTATGGAGTCATTGGGCAGATCTGTTATGTTCAGTAACTTTGCAGAAACTATCAGTGGGAGCTCAGTTATTAAGTCATACAATGATCAAGATAGGTTTGTGTCTAAAAATGAGAAGGCTATTGATAAAATGAATGCACCTTATTATTTGACTATTGTTAATCAGAGATGGTTGGCTCTAAGATTAGACGTAGTTGGTGCTTCTTTAACTCTTGTCGCCACTATGTTGTGTGTTACTGGTCAATTCCATATTAATCCATCTTCCGTCGGACTTGTTATTTCGTCTCTTTTACAGACAATCAACATGATGTCTATGATCGTTAGACAAATGGCTTCTGTTGAAAATGATATGAATGCTGTTGAAAGAGTTTATCATTATGCCTATGAGCTACCTCAAGAAGCTCCTTTCCATATTGAAGCAACTAAACCCCCAGCTAACTGGCCCGCCACTGGTCAAATTAACTTTAAGAATACCACCATGTCCTATCAGCCAGGACTTCCACCAGTGTTAAAGAATCTCAATCTATCTATTAATGGAGGAGAGAAGATCGGTATTTGTGGCAGAACTGGTGCTGGTAAGAGTACAATTATGGTTGCATTGTATCGGTTAGCCGAAATAACTCAAGGTTCCATTGAAATCGATGGTTTAAATATATCAAACTTGGGTCTTAATGAATTGAGAATGAAACTCTCTATCATTCCTCAGGATCCTGTTTTGTTCCAAGGAACAGTTCGATCTAATATTGATCCATTTGGAGCCTGTACAGATGTTGAATTATGGGATGCTTTACGACGAAGTTGGCTAGTTGAAAGTGGTGATGTGGACCAATTAAAATCTGGAAATTTAGGTGCTGATAATGTTAAATTCCATTTAGATACTACTGTTGATGATGATGGTACCAATTTCAGTTTAGGAGAGCGTCAACTCTTGGCATTAGCTCGAGCATTAGTAAGAAAGAGTCAAATATTGATTCTTGATGAGGCTACTTCTAGTGTAGACTTCCAAACTGACCACCGAATTCAAACCACCATTGTCAATGAATTTAGTCATTGTACTATTCTTTGTATTGCACACCGTCTTAATACTATTCTTGGTTACGATCGAATCCTCGTGTTGGACCATGGAGAGGTTGCTGAATTTGATACACCATTGGCTCTTATTCAAAAAAAGGGTGGTGCTTTCCAATCTATGTGTGAAAGATCAGGAATTAGTGAAGATGATGTTGTTGAAGCTCAAAACAACAAGAAATAAAACTAAGAAAAATATTAACTATCCAATAGCGTGTTGCGCTATTTCTCTTTTAATGTCTGTTATTATTATTACATAATTCTTTAAGCTATTTAATATAATATTTAGTTTGATCCTTTTTCTTAAAGTGTTTTAATTAGTTCGACTGGTTCAACAGATTCCCGAATGAAATCAAATACATACTCCCAATAGTCTACCTGTGTAATTGTATCATTATGAGTACCTTTTTCGAATTTTTTCAACGACTTTTGACTGGAAGGGCTGATATCATAAAGTTTCTGAATATGCTCAGGTGGGACAAGTTCATCTTGACTTCCACTGAGAAATAACATAGGGATGGTAGAAGGTAAACCAACAATAAGCTTCTCCGAGTCCCAAACTTCGGTGCAAAGAAATGATATTGGCGACAAGATAGGCAATACATTAGGGATAAGTTTTACAATCGATAAAAAGGTATTTTCAAGAATCATTCCCTTGACAAGTTCGGCACCCTTGGGTTGAGATGCTAAGTATATACTAACTGCACCGCCGAGACTTCGGCCATATAGGATCACAGACGTTTTACTTAATATAGGGTGTGCGTATAAAAAGTCTAAAACTGCTCTACAATCAGTTTTAATTCCTGACTCAGATGCTGAGCCGGTAGATTTTCCATATCCTCTATAGGAAAAAATGACACTAATGTTAGAGCCTACTTCACTCTATGCACTTAGATACTTCGTACATGTATATACTTACACGTTGTAATTCATGTTTGTGTAAAATAGTGAAGCTAGTGGTAGACTATGCCCCTTTATATTAATAAACAAATATTAACCAACCAAGTTAAAATAAAAACATACAATATTTCCAGCATTTGGGTTTAGCATTAGTACAGTCTTCGGGGTATAGTTGGAATCGGTAGGATCATGCTAAAGTTAATAACTAAGCGGCAGAACAGATAACTTTAGTTCTTACTGTCATCACATAAGTCTGGATTTTCTCCCCATCTGGCGTATGGATTATAACATCATCGTATGGTATTCCGTAGCTTTTAGGTGTATCAACATGGGACCTACTTCCTTCAGGAACATTACTTGGATAAATAAGGCTCCGTTGAAACTTGTAGATTCCTAGAACACATAGAGATGCAACAACAGACACCGTTGTCATTAGAGTATTTATTGGCTTACTAAACACTGTTCCCATCCCCTATCTATTTTTATCTTTTGTTGCTAACTGAGCAGCAGCAGGAATTTGAATAGTCTAAATAGCGCTTCTGCCAGATTTAATTACTTCATCAAGTCATAATTATTCTCCACAAGTTACTCAGCCAATGACACCTAGGGTTGGGGTGAAGCATGCACTGTCAAACGTGTAAAGTTAACTTAACAGGTTAACTTACTGTCATCAGTAGGTTCTTATCGAGTGTCCTGATAGGAGCCTCCTATTCAGTTATGGATAAATATGTTACTTATCCATAATTTATAAAGAAGGTGCTTTTGCTATCAAACGATTGATTTTCTGCCAAGAAATAAGGGTGTTCATAGCGGCCCTCAAACTTTATAGTTAGGCCGTCAAACAGAAATGATGTATGCAATGATTTTTCAGAGTACTTCAGTTAAGAAACCTCAATATCGGATAGAAATTTTATAGAATTACAGGTGTAAATTTAAGCCAGTTTTTTTTCTAACTCGTATAGAGTTTGCGATATTCAGGCTGCTCAGATTTCGTTTTTTTTTTCTTTATTATTGGCATAATGATCAATTTCGTTATAACGAGCGGAGCAAGTCCAGGGGCGCAGGTAATCAATGTTATTCCCCTTGATGAGTAAGAACTCCAGCCCCAGACTCAACAAAGAAAATATAGTCCTATCTGGAATTTTCGCATGATATTGTGGGCGGATAATTATTTTAGAAGAATTGTGAAATCAGTTTATTAACGATAAGAAACTTACAATTGAATACCCCCTGTCAAAAAGCTTCTGAAAGGGTTGTAGAATGTAAGTACTGAATCTTCCTAACCCAATTGCGGCGTATATTTACCCGGCTGAAAACAGCATCTTTTTCCATAAAACTTGCCGTATTCGAATTTTAAAATTTATTGTCAAATTGCCAGATAATAGTGGATCATCACTCAAAGTTATTAAAGTCAAATAGACAAGGATCCATTTTTATCAATGACTGACTTAGAATCCCAGCCTACTTTGGTCGACAAAGTTGCCGAAAAAGTTGAATCCTTGAAGGTCGAGGATTCCGAGCCAACTGAAGAAACTTCTACTCAAACCCCCGTTGAGGATGAATCTATAAGTCACACTGTTTTCAGATCAGCTGAAGATTTCAACGTTGTCCACCCTCTTACCCATAAGTGGACCTTGTGGTATACCAAGCCTCAAACTGGTAATGAGGAATGGCATCAACTTTTGAAGAAGGTTGTTACTATTTCTACAGTTGAAGAATTCTGGGGTGCCTATAACAGTATCCCTAGAGTGTCTGAGTTACCTATTAAGGCTGATTACTCTTTCTTCAAGGAGGGAATTCGACCTGAGTGGGAAGATCCTTTAAACAGCAAGGGTGGAAAGTGGATGTTCCAATACAGATCTAACCGTAGACCAGTTGGTGTTGATGAAGTTTGGTTAAAGGTTTTACTTGGAATGATCGGAGGCACTTTAGATAACGATGATGTTGATTTAGAGCAAATTAACGGTGCTTTCATCAGTGTAAGAAAGGCTGGTACCAAGGTCAACTTGTGGACTAAGGATATCAACCAAGATCAAGTCCGACCTGTCGGTCTTAAGTTCAAGTCCTTATTGGGTCTTTCCGACCGAGAAGAGATTGAATTTGTTGTTCATGAAGCTTCTAAGGGTAACAAGTCCAAGGTTACTTTATAAGGAAAAAATTTAATGTATATGAAATGATGATGATATCTTTTTTTATTCGTACTTTAACTCTATGTATCACGATATGGTTTTGTGTTTTTTAAAACCTTTGGTGGGCAATGAATATAAAATATAAGCTGGTCAAGTTGTATATAGTTTAAAGTACATTTGTCAATATAATATGATAATTTTTCCATTAATACTCTGCTCTAGGTAAATTATAAGGGAGCAGAGGATAGTCTGTTCTCATTCTCTTGATACAACTGATGCTCAACTAAATTAAAATACCCTTACATGTAACATAGTTAAAGTAGTTGATTTCTGATAGCAGCGATAAATAAAATCACAAAACCAATGGTTAATTACATGGTCGTTTATATTATGAATTTAATTTCATTTAGTGTTACCAAAAGGGTTCATATCCATCAATAGTTGAAACCCCCTAAAAACTGAAACTATAACCAGTAAATTATTAGCTCTCTAAATATAGCCTAGTCAGCTTCTCGCTATCTTACATTATTGGGTTCCAAGAATCGACCTTTTGACTTTACCTTAAATACTATTTTGTAACATTAATTATCTGTCAATCCATTAATACATTAAGATGGCCTCGTCTTATGTTAGATTGAGACCTTGTTAAATAACAACAAAAAAATTCCCCGTATCTAATTATTACCAAAAATAGTAGTAAAATGAGTTGGTCTGACTTCGCCAACACTTCCTTTTGCTGTTAAAGAACCTAGTCCAATACTTCCTGATTTAGGAGTATCGAATGTGGAGTAAAGACTATACCAAGATTGAGAGTAGATTGTAGGTTGAGTGGTTAAGGCACCTCCTGCCAAAGTCAGAGTAACGTATACAATAGTGTTAGAAGGAACAATAGTAGTGGTTGATGAGGGTGTAATAGTAACAGTCGTTCTATCAATCTCAGCTATGCAGTTAGACGCTTGTACAGTTTATACATGGATATAGCTTTCTTTACTTACCATATGCAAAAGAAACGAACAATAATTGAATCAATGAGATAAAATATGTGAATGCCTTCATTTTGGATATATTGAACCTGTTATAATATTGTTTTTCTCCGTGTTGTAATTATGTCAAGTGTAGTTCACGTGAAATCTATATTGGTAATGACTTCAGTAGGATGATGAAATGCTGTAAATTAAACAATCAAATAGATAGATTTAAGTTGTATACTATGGTGTTGTTTTAATCCGTAGTTCTGACGCCTCCTTTTGGTCGTGTTTCTATCGTTGTAAACAGGTTTATTTACCGCTTAAAAAGTCCTTTGTGTAGTAGTACAAATAATGCGATGTGTTCTCGGATCGTATATAAGAGCTGTATAATCGTCTACTACCAATGAAATTATGGGATGGAGATTCTTTTTAGCGGACTTTGTTGAGAGGTATGAAACGTTATTGGACTTGCCGTTATTACTGCTTGTTTTTTAAAATTAGAAGTAGAAGTTAAGTTTTTTTCGTCCTAATGTTTTACTAACATTTCAAGGCAGCTACAACACTCCTCACGTTTTAAGCCACCAAGGTTAACCAAAGGCTACAGTAGTATGTAGCATACGCTCTGGGGCGGGAGGCACGATTGTCATGTTTTAACAATTTATTGTAGTTAACATATAGCGGCCCAGATGCATCCTGCATTGCTAGATCTACAGCCAGTCTGAAGGAAGATCTTTTAGAATAGCAGTGTAACTGTTGCTCCATAGCAAGTCAATTTAGCGATCCCAGCTGGAATATCTTGACCATAAAGTTATATACTATAAATTCTATTCCCAAATTTCCTTTCTCCAGTTATATTTTGTATTGTTCTTGTGCGTAGTTTCTAAATTTCCTTTTCATTTAATACCGTTAAATCTCGTGTTAATTTATTTAGTCTGTGTAATTAACGTGCAGAGATTCACAGTTTCCTTCTCCGAGGCGTAGGCTATCTGGGCAGAGTCTGCTGTAGGGCTGTAACGCTGCTCTAGTTGCTTTCTCAACCAGTCCTAATATTGGTAACAAGTTAACTTTACTATGCTTTGCACAGGCCTTGATGTAGAGTCTTAACACCTAATATATTATGGCCTGGAAATCTGTCTGTCTTAAGGCAGAGCATTAGCAGAAAACAAGTAAAAATAGACAAATTGTCTCCAGAGGTGTAAGTAAGCTACTGTAAAGTTGTAAACTAATAAAAGTTACTGCTGTAATTTACTTTTGAAAACAATTAATCCGAAGTCACCACTTCTATTGATTTTCTATATGTATTTAAAGCTTTTGGATACATAAAATGGTACACATAATCCATAAACCATTAGTATAAGTCAAATAAAAATTGTGCCAGAACCTAACACTAACGCAATAATTAAAAAATGGACGATTCCGGAATCGAACCGGAGACCTCGCGTATGCTAAACGCACGTGATAACCAACTACACCAAACGCCCAATTGTTGAGAGTTGTAGTAGACTAACGGGATTTCAAGAGAGCCGCTTAGGATCAGGAATTATCAAGAAACAAGTGAGATTTTTTTACCTGGATCGGACAATAAACCACGCGAGTGGGGACATATAACAGCAAAATTAA